>KN834758.1:871414-885511 GCA_000827265.1 Collybiopsis luxurians FD-317 M1 | reverse complement strand
ACTCCAGGAACTAACAATGGCAGTGAGATAGCCGCTGGACAAGTTTACGTCGAACACCTCGTTCCAGCTACTGTGACGCAGGCTCTCCCGATTTTGATGATACACGGACATGCAATGACCGGGACAAATTTTTTGAATACACCCGATGGCAGATTAGGCTGGGCTGATTATTTCATGGGACAGGGATTCGAGGTTAGCGTTACACACACTATTCATACCGTTCCTACATAGTCACTCACCCGCATTCACTTTCCCAGATCTACATCGTCGATCAACCCTCCCGTGGACGTTCCGCTTGGCAAATTGGCATTGACGGAGACCAAGGCGATTTTGACACAACCTATATCGCATCCCGCTTTACTGCCCCGGAAAAATTCAATCTCTGGCCCCAAGCTGCATTGCATACGCAGTGGCCAGGAAATGGCACCTCTGGAGATCCAATATTTGACAATTTCTATGCATCAACTATGCCTAGTTTGGTTTCTGATGAAGAAAGTTCGATCAAGGTGAAAGCTGCGGTAGTTCCCCTTTTAGATAAAATTGGAGTATGTTGTTGTTGCCTTCGAAGACGCTCGCTGAAAGCTAATGCTCCTTGCAGCCCGTAATTCTCCTTACTCATTCCCAATCCGGGCCATTCGGGTGGATTCTAGGCGACGCTCGCCCTTCTCTTGTGAAAACCATTATCGCCGTCGAGCCTATCGGACCACCGTTCATCAATGCGGTCTTCCCTCCTCTCACCCCCGCCCGACCCTTCGGCTTAACCGAAATTCCCATCGCCTATTCCCCACCTATCTCCTCCGCATCCGACCTTCATATCGAAGTCAACCCAGCTCTAACAAACGCCTCCCTCGGAACAACTTGTTTCCGTCAAGTCCCTCCTGCTAGGCAGATGGTCAATCTGGAAGGTATTCCGATCTTGATTGTCACCTCGCAGGCGGGTTATCATGCGATATACGATCCCTGTACTGTGGATTTCCTGAGAACGGCGGGAGTACCGGTGACACATGTCCGATTGGAAGATGTCGGCATTATGGGAAACAGTCATATGATGTTCATGGAAAAGAATGCCCTGGAAATTGCTGAAAAGGTGATACTGAACTATATTCAGAAAACGGTACGCTAAGATATAGTATGTGTATGTATGTATGTACCAGACTCGGAGTATTCTCAATGGTCAGTGTGGAAATGGATATATGCGGCATTGTTTCGAACGATACAGCACTCGTACTCGAGCCAAAGATCAGATAATGAGCCTCGAGCTGCCGAATTGCAGTAGTATATACAGGCCTAATAAAGTTCAGTACTGGTTTATAGATAGAGCTTGGGCGAGCGATGACTTCGTCATACATTTGGAAGGTTCTGATTGATTCCACAGAGTGATATACCGTTACCCACTCTACTATATAGTTAAATTCATGGTGTTTCTTGTTGTATTCAAGTCAATTCCAGGCCGAAATCACACAGAATGGTGGGGAAGGGAAATTAAGAAGAGAGAGAGTAAAGCACGTGATGAGCTGGTCGATATTTACAGCTTTGACTGCTCCTTATTTAGATTAATGCCATAATTGTAACCGCGCAGTGGTAAGTAGAGGCCGACCATAGCGTTTCCAGAAAGGCCCAATGGCATATAATTAGAGCAAGAACAACAGTAAACTGCTTTAAACGTAGTAACCTATCAAGATAGCAAGAAAATCTCTATACGGGTGTTTAACTCTACCAATTCAGCAACTATATTGCGTTCCCCTTCCCAACAAGACTCTACCGCTTACTCCTAAATCCAACTTTCCAACTGATGGAACGTAGATTTACTCGGGAGGAGGAATGACTTTGTCAACACCCGGTGGGAGTTGGAACGTTTTCTCCGCGATAGGAGTAGAGCCGTTGGCCGGCACTCCGAATGCGGCACCTCCTTTTTTGTCTCCGCCCTTCCCTTTCTCTTCCACCAAGCCCATTTTCCTTTGCACCCCTCGACACCACTTGGCTCCTCCTGCGTAAAAGAACACTAACGCGCCCATGACAATTATGTGACCGTACCATCCCAAGCGGGTCCATCCAGTAATGGAGTTTTTCCAGGTCGAAAGCATAAAGGGCGCCGCCACGTAGTTTAGGACGAGGAGGGAGACGAGAATCGTAAGAATGTCATAAAGCGGCTTGAGTGAGGCGAACGATCTAGAAGATGGAGACGGAGGAGGGAGGAAAAAGGGCCGGAAGTTAATTCGGGCGAGACGGGCTGCTGGTGTAATGAATCCTCCCATGAGGAACGTTAGGTAGTAACCCGCTTGAGCTCCGTGCTAAAGAAGTTAATAAGTCCTCTGGTGACAGTCTCGCAAGCACAGAACCGGCACATACCCAAAACGCACTAGTAGCAAAAGTCAACATGCTGCTCCAAAATCCAGGTTTTTTCCCTTTCGGTGTGACTCGCTTGTAGACACATTCGCGTAACCACACATTGGCTTTCATGTTCCAGCTGTCGAGAAGGACTTTGAAGTTGGTTGGGAGCTCAATCTTATGAGGGATGACGTTGGCAGCTCCATTCCATGTGGATTGTCCTGGGAGGAAAAGATGTTACTAATCGCAATCGAAAAACACAAGAGCGGCAAGGAGCAACCTCAGACTGACCTGTAGCAGTGAACCCGGTAAATCCGTACCCAGTAAGGATGCTAGCACCTTCAGTCAAAGTCCAGATCGCGTAATATTTCGTGCGCTCGCAAGTTCCATAAACTTGAGCAAGAAGGACTCTACGGTTTCATGTGAGATCAAAAGAAGTACTCAGGAACCGCTTGTGAACTGACCTTTTGCCCCAGCTCTGTTCCGCGAACCAAGCCGTGGCCATGACACCGAAATTGTTCTTTCCTCCGAATACCACAAATATTCCGAGGAAAGCAAGGCCGGTGAGCATTTTGCGGTACCCAACGCGTTTACGGCCAGAGGGTAAACGACGGCCGCCTTCGTGTTTACCGGGAGTAGTGAAAGTGCGGTCGTAGATAAGATTCATGTAGTCGGCGAACTCAAGTGAGGGACCAACGAGGACTCCGGGGAAGTAGAGGCTGCATGTATAGGTGAGCACTTCCAAAGGAGGAACAAAGGAGGAACGCGTACGAATATCCGAGAAACTCTAGCAAGGAAGGAAATTCCTTGACGGACTTTTCTAGCTGCCATTTATCCAAATCCTTCTCTTCTCTCCTGCCATCCCAAACATTCCAAGCAAATGTCGTAAGTTTCATGGTAAGGACCATTTGAGGACCAGTAACTTCAATGGTTTCGTATGAGAGATCGTAGATAACACGGATGATATGGCTACAGAAGGGAGGCATTAGTCGCTGGCTCGCGAAAGTAATCCATAGGCACGCACTTGAACATCAAATGGCCTAAAATGAACCTACGTATAAGTCGGTTAATCCCATTCCAGACCAAAACGACGACCTCGTACTCACAGAAAAACAAACCAAGGCATCCATTTGGCTTTGCCACTAATCTTTGCAACAAAATACGTGAGCAAAATATCCCCTAGTAGTTGCAAGAATCCAGTGTACATTCCCAACATAGGGAAAAAGTAGAAGAGCGATACAGCAATGTTGAAGAGGTGCCTGAGGTGCGCTTTTGAAGATGGAATACGGACAAAAAGGGAGCCGAGAGGGTAGGCTATCAGCAGACAGGAAATTAACTGCGAGAAGGAGCATGTTCAAGAAGACGAATTGACGGATGGTGAGAACAATAATCCAACATATAAACAATTGCTGCATACCTTAACCTGGTCCACTGAAGCACCCACGGCGCCTGCTAAAGGCACGAATAGCGCGTCCATGTCGAGCTTATAGCTTTTAAGGCCTTATTATGTGGCTCAACGACGCGTCCAAAGCAGAAAACCTTAGCAAGCAAGCAAGTAAGACAAGGTGGGTCGAGGTGAAAAAAAGTTATGGGGAACCGAGCTGGCAGTCAGTCCCCAAATTTTAATACCCCAAATGGAAATTTTCGCTCACGTGCCTTTCTTGGCATCTCACACGTTCGGGAGGGCTGTCTCTTGAAATGAAGCCTGAAAATCAGTTGAGCGAGATACTTCCTTATACTCTCCCAAGTATCCCGAAGGTATTGAAATTTGATCGTAAAATATACCACGGTAACTTGGTAAGAGCTTAAGGCAGCACAACTATGATGACAATGGATGTATGCGCATGCGGGCTAGTACTATGAGGAGAATTCGATCGCTTATGTGCCCTGTGCCATCTTGAGAGAAATTCCTCCCAATTCGCTCCATCCTCATTGGGGGCCACCGGCCACCTTTCATCCCAGGTCATACATGGCTCATTATATCTATGGTCCAAAGTGAATACCTTGGAAAACCCGCTCGGCGCCTCCATCGAATATCTCCCTGAATCTGCAAGTCCAGAATGAAATCTTGAATTCGTCGTCACAGCACCTTATGGTTGGTGTTCACTCTCGTTTTAGTAGCTGGATCGTCGCCGGGCACAGTGCAGCGATGGCTCACTGCTTTGGCACATTGCTTCACACTGGCAAGACTGGATCATCCCATAATGGTCATGGAAAAGTACTCAAGGAGTACGAGAATGAGCAGGCTGCAGAGTCACCTCTTTCCTCTACAGAATGTACTGAATGTCAAGCTTGCTTCGAATCTCGAGAGATCCAAAGGTAAAGGTGGTCAAAAAGCACTGGGCCTAGAGGTGCTGGTGCATCAATCCAAGGAGATGTAATCATCTTTTCTGCTTCTTCACAGCCAGCCAATGTAGTATCATGTCATGTTAAGCAAAGTCACTAGGCATTCCACTCACTAAGCGCTCTTCTGATCCTTCTGTATTTGACTCCATCCCATTGCCCAGGTAGCGAGCATAGCGGTTATATTTGTTGAAGCCTATTTTATGATTCTATTCTGCCACATAATACATTATACTCATGCCCAGTAAGTGCTCCTAGCCACTGTCAGGTACATGTGCATGGTTTACAGCCCAATCTTATCCTGGATCTGAATATCTTCCTTCCATCTCATTTGACGAATGCCCTTCTCACTGCTGTTGAGTGATGCCAGGCTTCTGTCACAGTGGTCCTAATACTTATGTTCAATACCCAACTTCTGCATCAGTTCAAGCGCTGAAGCTTCATATATAATGAGAAAACTTGTCTTCCATAAGCTTGCACTTGCTAATTGTAAACCAGCACACCAATTTTCCTTCCTGTACTTCTTTTTAATGGCTCTTGAATTGACTTCTCAGATTTTTACCGATGTTATATTTCTGGCAACTTCTTGCCACGAGGCATGGATAATTATTTTGGTTGTCATCACTGGTATTGTGATCCATTGAATATATCTGGGAATTTGCTTCACACTTGCAAAACTGGATCGCACCATAATGGCCATGGATGAAATACTCAAGACTTACGAGAATGAGCATGCAGCGGAGTTGCCTTTTTCTTCCATAGAATATACTGAACATTGTGCTCATTTCAATAGGTGAAAGTCTCAGATCATTCCCACTGGTTATTCTTGATACTTACAAAAGCTCAGGATCCATGTGCAATTTTTCCACCTCTCCTACAACAACAACTCGGATATTTCTTGGACACAAAGACTCTCCTTGCTTTGCATCTTTCAACATATTAAAGCTGTCTGGTCCTGCTATCAGGATATCTACATTTTGCGGGAGAGAATACAGGCGAGGCTCTACTGCACACACTCTTAAAACTCTATTCTTACAAGACCTTAGTGTTCAGCAGCCATGCACTTAGCACAATGCCATGAAACAGCTGCAGATGTCCCTCTTAGTCTTGGGAGTGTCATATAAATTTAATCTTGGTAGTTGTGAAATTGTGGCCTGAGAATCAAGACAGGCCCTCATGAGTTGTTCCTCAATGTTTACACAGATTCTGTTGTCTGGCAGGCAAAAGCTTCCATTTCTTCAACACATCCTATGCTCCGCTATTGCCCCCTCCCTCACTGTTGGTGTACTATCTATTTCCTTCTCAGTGTTTGAGTTGTTGCTCCACACATTTATCTGATGGCATCAGAATTTTTAGAATTTCATAAATCTGTATTCACTCTTCAACACTTTGCTAGTTTGTCTTTTAGTTGATGAAATCACTGGGCATTCAGTATCTAATTGGGGATTATTATGTAAACTTTACTTGTTCAACTCATCAATTACAATTTACAAAACACCTCACAGAGTGCTTCTGTGAATTTGGAACAACATACACTTGCTTTATTGATTTTTGCTGTGAGATCTAGTTCTAGCTCATCATACTTGTCCACAAGTCAAAAAAGTTGGGAACACAAAAGTGATCCTGGACTATTAATATATTAATATATTATATCAGTACAGGTGAGTAGCTTGAGCCTTGCAATACCTGCTCTCTCTCCATCCATATTGTGACTGAGGGCAAATAAGAATGGACTGCATTTGCATATAGGCTGTCAGAGAGTCCAAGGCCTGAGGGAACTGAACTACTGAAGAACTGAAGCTGGAAAGGGGTGTCATTGCACAACTCTTTGGACAGCAGATCTGACCTGTGGGATGGTAGAAGGAAGCACATGCAGTATCAAACTGACAAAATTTCTGCCTGCTACCTGAATGATTTAGGATAAATATGGATATAGTGATGCAAGTTGGAAGATGCCTAAAGTTTCAAAATCCTTTAGAAAGAATCTCTGGCCCAGGAGGGCTAGTAATGATTTTTTAAATAAAGTAAATTCAGTGATGGGCACAGCCAGAAGACACTATTTGATAAGTATATGCATGTCAAGTGGCCCACTGCTGTGTAGAATTTAGTACTTCTCACTTCTTCCAAGTTCTCTCTGTAGTTTGATCCAGAAAAAGCTGTTCATCAATGCTTGAGCAACCAGCCAGCCTGACAATCATGCCATGGAGCTGCAATGGCCCCACAGCAATGATACCTGGCTGAGAAACTATCAAACTTCAAATATCATTGGCTGCAATAGATCATAGACCAACTTGTAGTGTTAATTGAGGATATAGCTCAGCTCAGCTCAGGTGGAATGTTGGCCAAAGAGTGTTGAGTCAATGCTATTTGAATGTCAATTTATTGAGTGGAGAATACAGCCTATAATTACAAGAAAAACTTAAAATTTTCAAATGGATATCCATTACAAGTATTTTACTAAAAGTACATTTTATTAACAAATCAAGACAACAAACTGAAGAGCATACACAGATGTTCATTGAGGAATCTGTGAATCTGGTGTTAATCATAACTGAGGGGAAGATTCCATTCACGTTGCTTCTCCCATTTACTGATTCCGGCACTTCTGGTAACTACAATCATACAATGTTCTTGCATGTTTTACCAATTCCTGCAAATGATCTTGCATATATAAATAGAGGTTCATTAATCATTTCCTCTGAATCAAGAGAGCCAAACCTGTGTATGTGTTGAGCTCACTTGACATCCCGCCAGAAGTTTTTCTTCACCATCAATGGCTGTAGAATCAGTCCCCGGATATCTAGTTACAAGGTGTTGATAGTTGTTCTGATCATTGTTACCAAAATTTCAATGTTCTATAGTACAACTGTAGTATTGAATGTCCCACCAAATTGAATCTGTTTTACAATGGACTCAAAGCTGAATGTAACTAATTGACTAAGTATATCACAACAACCATGGAGCTCCAAGTAAGAATATGATAATGACTGGGCTGCAGAATCCTTGTTTTTTTCTTTAGAATGTACTAAACATCAATTTTTGCTCAACAGGTGAAGGCTTTTTAGTGGCTACTATTAGTACGATACATTCAACTGACATGTTATGACATGTCTCTCAATAACTCAGATTCCAAAAGTAAATTTTATGCCTCTCTCATAATACCTATACACACATTACTAAAGTGTTCATTGGTATACTCCTTGTCTGCTTAGAGGAGATTATCTCACAATATTTCAGGCATCTTGTGAATGCAGACTTTCTTAACTCTGCATCTCAAAACACATTAGAGCTGTCCATTGCATATGAGTGCTATAATTGTACTTGTTAAAACTCTTGTTTTACTCCACTGTGAATTCAGTGTTCAGTGGCCATGTACTTAGAACAATGTTATGTAGATCATGCACTAACCACAGATGTGCCTCTTGAGAGCACTGTATAAGATCATTTTGGAGATGAGAAGTCACAGTATGGGAGAGGCAATTGGCCTCCCAAGATGCTATGAGTCCAGAATGAAATGAAGGAATTGTCTTGCAGTGAAGTTGTCCTTTTTCCCACATTTCTCACACTCTTTTTTTTTGCTGTTTGTATGCAGGTTTTATCCCCTTATACAGATCTGTCACTTTTGTGACATTTGTCATGTTATGTGTGATCTTTTCAACTACCATCATCTCTGCTTTCCCTGCTTCCATCTCTGTACCTTTGCTCTGTCCCTTTTTTTAAGCTCTTGCTGTCTTTCAGTCAATGTACTTCTCATAATTTTGGCCTTTAACACCTTCAATCTTCCTTTCCATTTTTCTTTTTTTCTTTTTTTTTAATTTTCAAAATTTTTTTCCCCTCCTGGTTCCAATTGAGCGAGATTAGCCATATGTAACACCTCAGTGTTGGCATATGCAATCACTGCTAATATCCCTTCCATATATCACCTCATTGCTGGTCATGACAATTGCTGCTATGTGTATATGTCAAATATGTTCTACTCAAACAAACACCTACTTACAAGTTTATCTCATTATACATGTCCAGACTCATACATGCCATGCGCAAAGTGCAATGGCCCATCCCACAAGTATATACATGTCTGTTGTACACTAGCTTTCTTTTTCTCTATGCTCAATGGAGGGCTGTCTCTTGAGCACTTGATATGCAATACACAACAGCCTGTTGCTATTGATGCAAACCTCTGAATTGATCTGTACTGATATTCAGGATTCAGGTTATCCCTACAATCTGTAGTACAAATGATAGGGCAGGTGAAAATTCAGTCTCTCAATAAGACAACTAACTCTTTGTTGCACATTTCAGTCACTCAAGATGTAGTCTCTGAGCTCAAAGCAGAGCTTCTCTAAGTGCATAAGCCCTTGCAAGTCCTCTCTTGGTATCCTTTCAGTTACTTTTGTATAAGGAAAATACAGGCAAGAGGTAAGTATCCAACAGATGAAGGTACCTGGTATCCTACTTGACATCAAGTGCTGCAATGCTTTGAGTCAAAGCATGCTTTAGGAACCATCAATGTAGTTATGTAGTGGGGAAGTGCTTCATGGGCCTTTTGTCCTCCCAGGGGGCTTCCATATCCTGTAGTCTTAGCAGGATAAAACTAAACATCTTCATCTTTGCCGGGGAACTGCTATATACTCTAATTTTATCTGAATGACACAGCAAGAGAAAAGTTTCCATCTTTGCCTGGGGGACTGCTGTGCACTCTAGTTTTCCCTGAATGGCACTGTGAGGAAAAGATCTTTATTTTCCCAGGTACATATGGAGGAATTTGAAACACATTCATGTAAACATGGCATTTAACAATCATCTACAGTACTTGTATATTCAGTTTGCTGCACTGTCGAATAGATATCTGATCTATACAGATGTAAATCTTCTTTGCGGGTATGTACACTCCATATGTACACTCAGCAGGTCTTATCCCCTAGAAAAGTTATTGTCATACCACATTGGATTTGGTAAGGAAATGGACAAGGTCCTTGGAGAGACTCAGAAGAGAAAGGTGGAGAGAAATCAATGCAAGAAACAAGCCTTGAAAACAAAAAGAAGGGATGGAAAGAGGAAGAGGGAAGGACATGCAAGAGAATAGAATAGGGTTAGATGCAGAGAATATCCAAAAAGACAGTTAGATCTGTGAATAGCTAGTGAATTTGTTGATGGCTAATGTCTCCAAGAAATGAAAAGTAGTGAAATAGGCCCCATTTGATGTTGAATCCTACCTCTGCCCTGGAAAGTGCCAATTACCTTGATACCTAGGCTTAGTATTTGAATCTTATCTTTTGCAAGCTTTCACTCTGCAACTGTCAACTAGCATCCCCAACTCTTCCTGCTGACACTTCTTTTTTCATGGATCTCAAATCAATCATCTCCCAGATTTTTACTGATGTTATCCTTCCAGCAACTTCTAGTTGCGAGGTGTGGACAATTTTTCAGTCATTGTGACTGGGATTTTAATCCATCCTTGAATTTGCTTCACGCTTGCAAAATTGGATCACACTGGCATATCAGCGGTGGAAATAGTACTAAAGGGGTACAAAATGAACAGACTGCGGAGTCACCTTTTTCCTCCCCAGAATGTACTGAACATTGAGCTCATCTCAATAGATGAAAGTTGTTCTACTAATCAATATTGATACTTACAAGAACTCAGGATTCGAGCTCAATTTTTATGCCACTCTCGCAATACTTTAGACATTCTTGGAGGCAAAGTCTTTCCTTGCTCCATGTTTTCAGGCATATTAAAGCTGTCTGGTCCTGCTATCAAGATGTATGCACTTTACAAGATGGAATGCAGGTGAGGCTTGACTGTGTATGCACTTGAAATTCTATTCCTACTAAATGTGATCCTAGCGAGTCAGCCTCTCAAGATTTATACAGATTTCTGTGTACACAAGCTTTCTTTTTTAACACATCCCATGTTCTGTTATTGCTTTTCCTACATTAGCTATGTCCAGCTTGATGTTTAAAAGTTACTCCACACATTTATGATTTACCTAGCATCATTGCTGTTGAAATTGTTTGTACATTTATGATCATCTTGTTACTTTGACTTTCAATTTATGAAACCAGCAAGGAAGAGCTCTTATAACTAAGTAGTTGCAAAGCACAAGACAATTTGGTTTCAGTATAAATCTGTAGATTGCCAATATGGCACTGTAAATACACTCAACTTAACAATGTCTGTTGTTAAATCTGAGTAGAAACTCATACCCATTTACAGCAATGAAAAATTGGGAAGCAAAAAAGTAATCTCACACTGTTAGCCTTATTGTAATTTTGTTGCACAGCTTCAGGATTCTGGCCCAAGTCAGTGAGTATATGCAATGATAAATGCTCCTCATGACATGATCAATCGAAGCTGAAGCATTTTATGGACATTTTGTGCAACTTCACATATGAAGGTTCAATATTCAGTGAAGAAGGAAGCACCTAATATATTTGAGTCAAGCAACTAAACTATTCTTTGTGTGGGTGAGACAGCTGTGAGATGTCATCCATGGGTCATTGGCATTCGAGCTAGAGAGACCTGTGCCTATGGCATTCTATGAGAATAGGATGAATAGTCATGAGAATGTAAGGGCACATAAATTAACAGTGACACTGTAGACATTGGTTGAGAACAGCAGTCACAATGTGGACCCGCAGAAGAGTATGGCTGCTTCCTGGTAGGTAAATCTCATTTCCCACTGTCATCTCTGTGCAACCTTCATAGAGATTTCCCTTACTCAAGGTCAAGCCTGTGGGATTTCAAATATAGAAGGGAGGGTATGTGCTTGAGCTGGAAAAACTTACTGCTCATCCATGTGATTGAGACAGAGGGAAAATATAGTCCTGTTCCTGGCATAAGCTTCGCTGGAAGAAAATCCATCTTGCTTGGGTTCTGATGAATAGAAGCAAGGATAGAAGCAAGGATAGAAGCAAAGAAGAGAAGTGAAAACCAATACAGTAATCCAGTCCAGAAGCTGATTCGATGTTCCTGTGTTACAGATCCCGCATTCCACCTGGACTGCTCTACTTACACTAACTTCATTGAGAATCTGTAGATGCTTTGTCTGCAGCTGCACATCTGTCTTTGGCAAGTGCTATATGTAGGACAGGAAGCTGAGATCAAAATGGATCATTCTGTATTTGACACGGCAGAGAGGACCATGTCAGGAGCCATTCCTGTTTCAAGAAATTACTGGTAAATAATTAAATAATTATTAGAAATATTTTTAGAGAGTAAAAATCTCTAGAGAGCTCTCTGATAAGATAAGGTAGGAGAATTAAGACTATTCTGCTTACTCATAGAGCTCAGGTCATATTAAAAATGAGTCAGAATGACTCTAAATGAATTAACTTGACTCAAAATGAGTCATGAATACTATAAAAAGCTAATGAAGCTTTTGAAAATTTTAAGTGGAGTCAACTAGAGCCAACTGGAGTTGTAATGAGTCAAATTGCTTAAATAGGAAGTAATATAATTTTGTAATATAAATACTTGGGGAATTTTAGCCTTAGAAGTTTAATCCTTCCCCCCCACTCTTTACCTACTAACAAATATAAAGTTTTACCTTACACTTACTTTCTAAGAGCTGTGTGCAAGCTGTATCAGTGAATCCAGTTGTACTAGTTGGTTAGATTTAAGTTCTAAAGTCAAAGTCCAAGCCAAGTTATACCATTTAAGCTAGCTAGACCCACTGAGAGGCTAGTAGTTTGAGCTACCATTTTACACTGTCAAGTTCATTACAGTCTAAGCAAGCTAGTCCCAGGGCAGTTAGTTGTTTCAAGCTCACATTTACCAGTTACCAAAAGTTATATATTAAAGAAAGTCCACCAAGTCAAGTTACCATCACCGAATACCAGTACCAACCAGTCTACAGTTTACCAGTACCAATTACACCCACCGATTACTTTAAAGGCCAAATGAACTCACAGTCCTAGTTAGTGCCTTGCATCTTTACGAAACCACATCTAACATACCTGCCTAACTGAACCCAGGTAGTTTTTATCAAACACACCAATACCTGACAACCAACTCCAGGAAAACTTGAAATAAATTGATAATCACACGAACTAGGAGTGGCTGTATATATGTAGGCAAAGATCTTCAACATACTTATTTCTCCTCTATTATTACCCTCTGGTAACTGCACTTATCCATGCACTCGTAAATATCACGGCCGGCGTTTAGCCTCCAAAACAGCGGCTTGGGACAGTATGACTTGCACTGCATCTCCATCTTTCTTTTCCCTGCTCCAGGGGAAGACGCTGTTTAGCGAATAATTAAGTACACAGCATACCTGGCAGTGGGCCGTGCAGGTCTAAGATCTCAGGGTCGACAAGCTTAAAAAAAACTCTCTGCAATACTTCGATAAACCTAAAAAAGTGAACATCTGTATTCAGTGTTGTTTACCCTTATTTTCCCCGAGTAATTCTGATGTCTTCATGATTCTCCCGTTCCGCGCCACTTTCCGCGGTAAGAAGTTGTGAGACCGTTCTACTTGCATCTTTTCCCAGTTTCTACCTACGAAAAGCGCCCATATTACACATATAAACGAATTTTCTTTTATTCCAAATCAAGGCACTCAAACTTTACTATCCGTACGCCAAGTCGTATAACTTCCTGCCAGAAGTTTTCTCTTTATCGATGGCTCTAGAATC
This sequence comes from Collybiopsis luxurians FD-317 M1, assembly GCA_000827265.1. Classification (NCBI taxonomy): domain Eukaryota; kingdom Fungi; phylum Basidiomycota; class Agaricomycetes; order Agaricales; family Omphalotaceae; genus Collybiopsis; species Collybiopsis luxurians. Next base: position 872,200 of record KN834758.1, on the reverse strand, counting down.
AACGTCGCAGATTTTCGCCGATGTTATACTTCCAGTAATGTCCAGTCGCGAGCTGTGGATATTCCTTTCGGTCATCGTCGTCGGAATATCACTCCATCGAATGTCTCCCCGAATGTGTTTCACGATCTCAAAACTGAATGCTACTATAACGACCGTGGATCAAGAACTTAGGGGGTACGAAAATGAGCGGGCGGCTGAGTCACCGTTTTCTTCCGTAGAATGTACCGAACATCGAGCTCGTTTCAACAGGCGAAGGCTATTTACCGGCTACTATCTGATACTTTCGACTGACATATCACTCGATAACACAGGATCCGAGCACAAATTTTGTGCCTCTCTCGCAATACCTCAGGCATTTCTTGGACGCAAACTCTCTCCTTACTCCGCGTCTTCAAACGTATTCAATCCGTCTGGTCCTGCCATCAAGATGTCTGTGCTTTGCGGGATGAAATGCAGGTGAGTCCTGTACTCGTACTTTTTCAAAATTTTGTTCTAATTGGCCGTGAATTAGCGTTCAGCGGCCATACGCTTGGCAGCACGTTATGTAGATCACACGTCAACCCCAGATGTACGACTTGAAAACATCGTATAAATATCGAGGTATGAGATAGACGCTTGTCCTTTAGAGGTTGATCCGAATTCGCCGTCCTATATAGACACAGGCTGAAGGTTTTCGTACCTTCCGGTTACCAGCACTTAGTTTCGTTCGACGACGGCTTATCTCTATTTTCGTTCCGTTTCCATTCGCTTTGTAATTGCTTTCTAGTATTGTCGATTTTTTTACCT
>KN834758.1:600000-871394 GCA_000827265.1 Collybiopsis luxurians FD-317 M1 | reverse complement strand
ATGGCTCTAGAATCAACGTCGCAGATTTTCGCCGATGTTATACTTCCAGTAATGTCCAGTCGCGAGCTGTGGATATTCCTTTCGGTCATCGTCGTCGGAATATCACTCCATCGAATGTCTCCCCGAATGTGTTTCACGATCTCAAAACTGAATGCTACTATAACGACCGTGGATCAAGAACTTAGGGGGTACGAAAATGAGCGGGCGGCTGAGTCACCGTTTTCTTCCGTAGAATGTACCGAACATCGAGCTCGTTTCAACAGGCGAAGGCTATTTACCGGCTACTATCTGATACTTTCGACTGACATATCACTCGATAACACAGGATCCGAGCACAAATTTTGTGCCTCTCTCGCAATACCTCAGGCATTTCTTGGACGCAAACTCTCTCCTTACTCCGCGTCTTCAAACGTATTCAATCCGTCTGGTCCTGCCATCAAGATGTCTGTGCTTTGCGGGATGAAATGCAGGTGAGTCCTGTACTCGTACTTTTTCAAAATTTTGTTCTAATTGGCCGTGAATTAGCGTTCAGCGGCCATACGCTTGGCAGCACGTTATGTAGATCACACGTCAACCCCAGATGTACGACTTGAAAACATCGTATAAATATCGAGGTATGAGATAGACGCTTGTCCTTTAGAGGTTGATCCGAATTCGCCGTCCTATATAGACACAGGCTGAAGGTTTTCGTACCTTCCGGTTACCAGCACTTAGTTTCGTTCGACGACGGCTTATCTCTATTTTCGTTCCGTTTCCATTCGCTTTGTAATTGCTTTCTAGTATTGTCGATTTTTTTACCTGCTGTCCTTCAATATTTTAGTCTCATTCCATGCATTATCTACTGTCGAAGTTGTCTGTACCTTGGTATCGTTTAGCTAGTTCTGCTTTGAGTGAATTAATCGGTGGTCAGTATCTCGTCTTGATTTGGCATATGAGAGAAAGGGCCCAGGTAACTTACAAGAGACCGTGTCTGCGAAATGGAGGTTTTTCAGAACAACGCGTACCTGCCTGTACCTGCTGACTTTTGTTGAACACTGCTGCAGTATTCAATATCTGATTCTCAGGAAAGAACGTCTAGAGATAGAATTTGACCTCGCAATATAAGTACGGTATATTGAAATTCGAGGGTTCTGGGTAGCCTGGGTCAAGCCTGGGTGAGTGTATGCATTGCATGATCGATAACCCTCGTGACGTCATAGGTCAAAGCTGTACATCGCGGTTCCGGACTGAATGTGAGTGAGAAGTATTCCAATAAACACAATCTACAGGAGCAGCTTAATCCAGTCGTGCACTCAATTCAGGATGCAAGATGAAGAGTTGTATACTGATACAGAAGAAGGTATTAAAGAGAGAACTGATATCATCGTGTTAAACTTCGTGTATCCAATTGGTATCGAATATGCGAAACGGACATTCACATGGATACACCTACAAAGTCTAATACGGATATCCTTTCCCAGGTTCCTTCACAAACTCCTCACCTCCTTCTAACCGCTGCTTCTCAACAGCCTGATCCAAATACTCTAGCATAACCTTCTCATATAGCCCATTCCCTTTGTACCTTCTCACATCCTCTGGCCAGCTTCTAAGCGCACTCGCCATCCGCGCAGGGATCCCAGGCTCCTTCGCAAGCTCCTCCACAGGGAAGAGATACGTACGGATCGTAAAGACAATGGCACCAGACAAAGGAAGCCTACGCAGAGTCTGGCGTTCAGTTCGTAAGCGCAAATTCTCGGCTGCTATGACAGGACGCTTGTCAGGGGAGATTGGATGCCCGTGACTGAATGTTTCCTCGTTGCCGTTGGTGGTTACGGACCAAGCGAGTTCTTCGGGATCGACAATGCCGTCGTTTTCGAGAATAGGTTTGGCGGAAGACTGCAAGTTAGTATCTACGGGGTTTCGCACATCCTTTGGGGGTATGACTTGAAAGAAATAATTGTTTCGAATGATTGGTTTTTCTACTGGCATGCGCTTGAAATACCGGTCCATGCTGTGATGTAGTTTTGTTTCATCTGTGAAGGCGGGGATGAGTTTATCACGAAGATGGAAGGGAAAATTCAACATGCATTGCGGAACATGTCCTTGGATATGAATATCCTCCAATGGCATACCAATCTTATCTCGCATTCTCCAGAACCCTGAATTTATGTATCAGTTTCGAACAGGTGGGCCTGCGAGCGCTATAGAATCACCCGGCACACAGATGGCACCTCCTTGGAAATAGTAGCGTCCGTCAGTTCCTGTTATCAATGAGCTTGGTCAAACCCTGCTAGTCTGCGTGCGCAGTTATCACCTTCGACCATGAGCGCTAGATCATCCTGAACCCTGATTGAATATCTCTACGTCAGTAACTAATGCAAACCTGATATTAAGAACTGGCGTACAATAAAGCGGCAATTCTCATCGCATTCTCCGCTTCTTCAATACTCACCGCTCGCAGCTCCGTGGATCCTCTTGGCGCCAGTGGAGGAGGAAGGTCGAGTGTAGCGTTGACTGGAACGATTGTGACACTCAGAACATGGCCCGCTGCAGCTCGCTTGACAGTAAATGCATCGGGATATCGCTTGCTCAGGTATTCAGCGAATTCATGAGCTAATTCAACCGCTGTGTACTTTCACCTCAGAATAAAATCATACTCGAAACCTTAGCAAACTTACCACTTTGGCTGGCAGAATTTACAATACCGGGTCTGTCGGGCAAGATTTGCACAACGTTAGTACCTCGGGTTGCGATACGGTGCTTCTTGATGTAATAGTACGACTGCATTTGGTTATCGAGCTGCACAGAATCATTGTTCAAATTCCTGTAGGCGGGATAGTTATGCCCAAATGCACCTCAATCCATTCGTCCCAGGGCATATCTCGAATGCCCATCGTGACACTATATCTCGGTTTCAATTGAAGATTGGCAAAGGAAGGTAAAGGAACTACGCGCACTGGTATGCTCCCCATCTGAAAGGGCGGTACGGAATCGGTTTCAATTCCATTGGACTGGGGCTTGCTTTCACTGGAGGATAAGGAAACACAACAGGCGGCCATTCTGAAGGTATGAATGATTACGTTTCTGAGCCTACCATTATCGCAGACAGTCAAGTTACTCACCACCCCATTCCCGTTGCTTAATCTTATTCTTTTCGGATGGAAGATGTTGCGGGTTTGACTGCGAGGGTGACTGGCGTTTAGAGAAAAAGGAATACCCTGAGGCAAGAAGCACGGATAGCAATACTGCTAGAAGAAGGCCACGGATTGAGTCAACTTCGAAGGTAGAGAATGGTGATTCCATGACAGGGTTAAGCTATGGTTGTCGCTGTTGATAGTGTCCTGCTTCTGTTTCGAACCGTTTTATACGATAGGTAGGAAAAGATAAGTTATCGTACAATGTCGAGCGCCTCGAGGCAAGCGTTGGTCACGATACTCGGAGGCAAGCTATTTTCCAATATATTTCTAGACCGGAAGTCCGAACCGAAGGTAATGTGTGAGAGCACGAAGTACAGTCAAGCCTGCCGGATGGGATATTGTGTCCGGAACTTGACCAGCGTAAAGACGTAGTTACTGGGAGAGTAGGCGAGAGTGCTGTTTTGCCAATGGTAGGGAAGAATCATGAAGAAAGATAAGAGAGAATATGAATTGGGGTATCCGGCGGTTGCGATACGCATCCCTTCAGCCTATCTCCGACCATCGTTGTTCAGCCGGATGGTTATTCGCTGGATCTTTAGCAGCTATGCGCGATATTTCATGGTAATTTGACGGATTAAAATCGACAGTATTCAGGTTAGTTGAAAAAGATGGTTGAAGTACACAAACAAAAATTTCATCCGACCGGCGCCAAAATAAATTTACACGGCTTTTTCATTGTTATACGATACACTGTACAGAAGCCTCTTGCTACAGGGGTATAATTGAAATCTCATTATAATGTCCGATTATTAGTATCGCCTCTTTCGAAACCTATGTTCTCGTTCATAGTACTTCTCCTGCTCGCGCTTACGGCGGGGAGTACTGCGAATTCCAAGAGTACGCTTGAGTTTGGTCATGAATGGTACGTGAGTGCTTCGTCCCTAGCCCAAAGAACTTGAGAATTTTTTCGATTAGGTAAGCGAGGCAGGCGAACTCACCATCGCGTGAAGCTCTTCTTTAGCATGTCTGCGGCCCTGGCTGGTGGTATTAGGATTTGCGAGGGCAGCTCCTACAAAAGGAATGAGACGATGTGGACCATTAAGTTACGAGATACTCACTGTAACCTGCTGCAACGTGGTCTGGGTCACGTCGGTGGTAGTAACGCTCCCTTCTGCGGGGGGTATTCGAGTAGGATTTACGATGGTGATGATGACGGGAGAATATTGAAGGCATTTCGAGTGGTATGTTAAAGTTTGGTGGTGCAAGAATGGGAGAGCGCCACTGAGAGCTCCAGACTTTATACCGCTCAAGGCTCCAAACCATTAATGCCTCTCGTCATTATACGTCAGTGTGGGGAGACGCGTGCCGCGATGTACAGCTTTGACCGGTTACGTCACGCGAGGTACGTCGAAGCAAACTTGACGACCACCTACAACCATTCCATTATTAGTTTGGGTTACGAAGAATATAGGAAGGCAGAACTCAGCGTGAAGTCTTTTGTAGCAAAAATAAAACTTCGCAAAACATCAGCGTACTTCGAGATGTCTTTAGAAAATGAGTAACAAACACAGAAGGAAGCCGAAGGATGTATGACAGCCCTACGATGATTGCCGGTATTCATAATACGCCCAAGAAACTGTGGTTATATTTTCAAGTGCTACAGTGTACCGAGCGCTTGTCTCCAATTACTAAGGCATGCTGATGGCAACGTTCTGGAAGTCTTTCTGTATCAATGCCGATGGAGGCAATTACTGTTTGTTGAATGAATCGAGCCCCGCTTAATCGACCTTCAAACCGATACCCTAAATTACTCCCTCAATTATCTCGCACAGGAATAAGTCGTTGGCGCCGTGCAACTTAAATACGTGTCATCGTGATCAGCATGGTGCGGCTTCTCCCACTAACTTGTTTAGGTCGTGGCCACCAAATTTTTGTGGAGAAAACACCCGCAGATGCTGTTAGGGATAGGTAAACAAGAATCAAACTCGTTTTGCTATGACTACGTATGTAAGTAAAGCAGTAAAGCCTCATGAAACCAAGAGTGCTTATTAAGCCTTTTCTTTTCATTACCCGAGGGTTTGTATATACTAGGGCAGCATTGCTAGTGCAGTACGTTGAAGCAGGTTCAAGCGGTTTTGATTGTCGATCACACGGCAATCCGTTGGCAATCCGGATCAGCAATTATTTTGCCAACCTGATCTCGTTTGCTGAAGTTGACATGCTCAACTCTCAACGAGTTCGCGGACAGGATGTTGACAGTCCATGGCAGTTCATGGTTGCCTCGGCGTCGCTGTCGTTTTAATGCCTGGGATAAAGCTTACCGCCTCGCGAAAAGTCAACTTTGCTAATTTAATTGCGTTCCTTTGGGTTGTAATTTTCACTTTTAGCACCTATGCATAATTCGAAGTCTCAAAGTCCATTGGAGAAAACACTGAACAAAGGATACTTATATTGCGAAAAGAGCAGTGAAAACAGTTGATCGGATCAAAGGAAATACAGAGATACACCTAATGATTGATTCAACGGAAAAAAAAGTACACGTATGTCTCCCGAGTTCTGCAGATCTTCACGCAGCGAAGTGCTATGGAGCTCTTATCTGTGTCGCAAGCGCTAGCATATAGCTCCCGAGTGGTGATGGTGGCCCTCCATTACTGAATCGATTTCTTTGGAGGACATTGCTGCCAGGGAATGCCGATATATGCGGTTGGCTGCCAAAAGCTAAAAGAAAGAGAAAAAAACACCAATATTTCAGTAAATCTGTTTGTGGTGGAACAAGAATGTCGCATTTCACCCCTATTTCCTCACGCAAGGCGCATATACCGAGGTAGCAAGATCGTATACCACGAATGTGTCTAAGAAAGCGCAGTGGAGATAGCTTTTGCATCCTCGAAATGTCTGGGCCATTGGGAGAAATGTGCAAAATTTGCTTCTGTAAGTTAATTCTGAACAACGTAGTGAGAACGTCAGTCGAATGTTAAAGAGTAGAAGACTCGCCCGTCAAAACGAGCCCGAAAGCGCCGACATTCCATAGAGGAAAATATCGATTCCGAAGCTCGTTCATTCTCGTACCCTTTCAGTATCCGGTCTACGGCTGAGAGAGTATAATCGAGCTTCGAGAGGGTGAAGCAGTGTGGAGAATAAATTCGTTGGAGTACGAGGGCGGCGAGGACGATGAAGGCCATTATCCATGCCTCATAGCTCGTGATTGTCGAAAGAATGATGTTCAAGAAAATCTGTGCGGATTCAAAGGCCATTGAAGATGGTAAGTAGCGTGCTGACACTGGGCCAGCTGAGGAGAACATAAAGAGTTTATATGGGGCACCATTTCCTTCGATGAATAGAGCGCTTAGAGCTTGCTCGAGATAGTGACGACGAGAGTCGATGTCAGGTTTTCCAATACAAATTTACGATATTCCGAAATGGAATTTTCTGAAGACGCAGATTCAAGTTCGAGGCGTTGCGTTCTCTTCATTAAGTACTATGTCTCCGCGATACGATCAAAAGCTTGAGATCAGACTTTTATGATAGAACGTTTCAATTGACCCACAAGCCTTTACGATCTTCATTAACGATCTGAGTTACGTATTTGGAACGATTACAGATTCGTATTAGGAACGACTCTCAAAATGGCCCAAGGTGTACGTTTCTGTGCATATTTGTACGCCTATTCAGCGAGAAGTAATGGTGCATCTATGCATCACGGTCGATCCATACTTTCGCCTTGCGGGGTAGATAGCCTTGGGCGAAATTTTACTTGTACTCGACAAGTAGCTGCCAAAGAAGGATACTTGGCAACACCAGCAACAGCAGCAACAGCCTCCGGGAAAACTGCTTCGCAATACACATGATGTGCAAACCCGATGAAATAGAAACACTCTGAGTTGCATTCCGCAGCACAGATTTTTGCTTTGACACAAAAGACTTATTGCAAGGTAACCCCCAACATCGCAAAAAAACGAATTAGGCACTGCGTAGCTTTTCCATGGTGGCGTACTTTTCGAATGAGGAAAGAAAAGCTGTTCAGGAAGAGAGGGAAGCAAAAATCCGCGGTAGGTTATCCAACTCAACTATTTCTTCCGTCTTTTGGCCAAGTGGTGAATGAAAGGATGGAAGACCCATGTAACATAATGCATTCGAATACATGACAGGCATATTTGCATACAGTAAATAAGTTCCACCCCACCTTGACCAGCTCTGCAAGGTCGATTTTGATACCCCAACTTTGGCGACATCCTTTAAACCTTGAAGCCACGCGACTTTCGGCGACCACGGGCTTGTTCGAATTTGCGTCCCTTGGAGATGGTGTAGGGCTTCTTGTGTTTGTGAGGGCCTGTCGAGTAAAAATGGAGCTATTAACATCGCAGTCGAAAAAGCAAGAATTGCACTCAAGGAAACCCAGTGTACTCACCCATGCCGAAGTGCTTTACAGCCTCTCTCGAGTTCCTCTGTCCCCTCAGCAGAATAGTGTTGCTTCCAGTAGGAGCACGCAACGCGAGCTGATCGAGGGTAAGAACCTCGCCTCCAGCAGCGAGGATGCGTGCCTTGACGGATCGAGTGAAGCGGAGGGCGGCAATTGTTAACTGAATGCAAGTCAAAGTTCAGAGTCGTTGCATATCTAAATATGTGTCTTCTCACTTTGGGAATGTCCGTACTGGGAATCCTAATATCATCGGTGACAGTTCCAACTTGAACGATGATCTTGTTCTCCCGGTCAGGCGATGCGTCGGTTTCACGAATGATGCGGGACAAGGAGAGAGGAGGACGGTTGATTTTGGAGAGGAAGAGGCGATGGAGGATGACTTTGTTGAAGCTCGAGTCCGTACGGCGAGCGAGGAAGCGGTAGAGCTAGATAAAGCATTCTAAATACTGCTCGAACTGCAAAACACGGTAATACACACTTTTACGAGAAGGAGCAAGTATGGGTCCTCGCTCTTGGGGGCGGTACGGTTACCCTTCTTGACGTGGTGGGCGGTAAGGTCGATACCCTGCAAAATTCAAGACATTTTCGTCAGCAATAAGCCCTTAAGCTTGTCCGTCCACGCCAATTGAGCCAAATTTCCAGCCAGCTGAAGACCACTTCCAGCATCATCTCCAGACCCATATCCACACCACGACAGCCAGACGAATCATGTTGAATCCTAATCAACCCAGTATGAAATGCTGCTCACCATCTTGATTTTGCTGAAAAAAAAAAACGGTCAGTCGAACTGGAGACGAAGATTAGACTATCGTGAGAATGCAATGCTGGTGCTGTATAGCTAAGATCACATGCCATTAGAACCGCCGGTGCGGCTGTGAGGCTGACTAATATTTCCATTCTCTTCTGCTTCCACCACCAGCATCATGGTAAGTCCCCTTCCGAATCAGCCAACCAGGGGCTTAATCTTACTGATTTTAGTACGGCGAAAATTCCAACCTTCCTGCTGACCCTTATTCGCAAGATTACAATGACCCTGCGCCAGCTGCTGCCGCCGCAGGTGCCCGAGGCCGTTCTCGCTCTCGCTCTCCTGCTAGAGACACGAACGGTAACAATGGCTTTCGAAGCCCTCGACGTCGTTCCCCTGCCCCCAAAAGGCCTCCTCATGCGCCCATCGCTCCAAACCCATCCAATGTTCTTGGTGTTTTTGGTTTGAGCATCCGAACCCAAGAGAGGGATCTGGACGAAGAATTCAGTAGGTTTGGAAGGGTCGAAAAGGTCACCATTGTTTATGATCAAAGGGTAGGTGCTTTACTGGCGTTACCGCTTTGTTTCCCTAACGGATTTTCCTAGTCTGACCGCTCCAGAGGTTTCGGCTTTATCCGTATGGCTACCGTTGAAGATGCCACCCGATCCATCCAAGAACTCAACGGTGTTGAGCTTAACGGACGTCGAATTCGTGTTGATTATAGCGTTACTGATCGTCCTCATGCTCCTACTCCTGGTGAATACATGGGCCATCGTCGGTCAGCTCGCGATTCGCGTTACGGCGACCGTGACAGGGACAGAGATCGTTACTATGACCGTGACAGGGATTCTGGACGAGACAAAGATTACAAGGACCGAGATTCCTATCGTGACCGCGATGGAAGGGATTCTTGGCGAAGGGATAGAGGTGACCGGGATAGAGACCGCGACCGTGATTATTACGGTCGTGACTCTCGCGACTCCCGGGATTCTTGGAGAGACAAACGCAGCCCTCCACCTAAGGGAAGGTACAGTCCTGACTATGGAGGGAAAGACTATCGCAGGAGGAGAAGCTACAGCAGGAGTCCTCCTAGGGGAAGTAGCCCTTCACGTCCGCCTGCTGACCGTGCTGCCTCGGGAGGAGGGGCAGTCTACGACGCTCCAGTGGCGACGGATGCACGTTGGTGAATGGTAAGCGTTCTTCATATTTCTTCGACAAGTTCCGTCTGCTCATCATCGCTCGGTTTATGGAAATCTGTTTAGTTCATGATTTAAAATTGCGAACGACAAATCAATCGTGATTCGTACAGTTTATAATCGCTGGAACGTCTTGCGGCCTGATCTGGTCCTTCGTTCGTCGTTGTTTGAGTTGGCTCATCCCCACCAACGTCAAGTGATGGCGATGCCAAGGAAAGAAACGCACAAAAAAAGAAGGAAAAGAATTAAAAGAAGAAAAAATTCCTCGTTTTTATTCATACAAAAGAAGACCGGAACGCTCTTCGCAAATTTCCGAATAGTCCCAAGTCTCGTATCAAGTTTTTCGTCGTCTTGTTATCGTTTGCTTTGCTTTCGATGTCCTTTTCACATCTCAATGTTCCCAAGTTTCCGTAAATCTCAATTCCCAATTGCGTAACAAGTACAAGTACACACAAGTTTCTTGAAGTTTTTTCGCGTAAACGTTGCGTACCGGAATCAAGTACGAACCTGAGGGACGAAGAGTCGGTCCGTAATATGACAAGGTTCACCGTTTGACAGCCTGCGGAAAGCTTGTTCAAAGAAGGTATTCAAACAGGCGCCTGTACATCATGAAATGATTTACCGATTTGTACGCCCTGGTTTCCCGGAGGAAGAGAGGCTCAATACACAATGTTCATAGTTGCCATGGACCTTTACTTGTCCGGGCGTACTTTTGGAATTTCTTGGGCAGAGGAAAAATTCGTCGCAACCTGAAGATCACCAATTCCCCAAAATGGTGAGTACTGATTTTCGATTCATCTGATGCAGTGATTGGGGCGTTCGATTGGCGCCTTCCGTAGCTTGTGTATCCTAGAATAGTGCATGAAATATACGGAGTTTTGAACTTTCCACGTACTGTAGGGGCAAATCACGTCTGAGCGTCTAGTGTCAGCCTTTGCCGGAAAAGGAAGGATGCCGGAGATTCTTTCCACTGGGCGCTTAAGTTTTTTGCTTGTTCCTTTCCCGTACTAAAGATGCCTCGGATACGAAAAAGTCAGTCAATACAAGGGCTTGAATGCTCCATTTTTAATAACATTTGACATTCGGTTTACAGAGACGAGCAAGCGCGGAACAACCAACGAACGCCGAAAAATCTCCCAGAAAGTTCGCGAGAGCAGGAAGAAAAAAACCAAGGCTGCAAAGAAGAGCACTGAATGGAAATCTAGTGCGTCTCTTCTGTATGTCGTTCTAGTAAATGCTTATCGAGTTCTGGATGTTAGGACACAAAAAAGATCCAGGGATCCCAAACACTTTTCCTTACAAAGATCAAATTCTGGCGGAAGTTGCTGAACAGCGTAGGGTGGTGAGTTTGCTCAGGTTTGTATGGCGGAAACTTTTTAAAAAGCTGACACGCTCAATTAACAGGCCGCGGAAGAAAAGCAACGCCGCAAAGATGAAAAAAGAGCTCTTAAATCATCGGCTACGAATGAAGGAAAGGGGGGTGCGGAACCAGAGACTGCTGACGTTGTAGAAGCACAGGACGATGTCGGGTTCGAAGGAATAGCTAGTATTAGCGCAAAACGTTTAACAGCCAAAGCTACTTCGAGACCTGTTCCCCAACTTGCGGATAATGATGAAGACGAAGACGAGGAGATTCCCATACTCATTAACAAGGATTTGCCTCACCTAAAAGCTGTTTTGGACGCGGCTGATGCAGTTGTGGAAGTTCTGGATGCACGAGATCCATTGGCGTTCCGGAGCGAACATTTAGAGAAGGAAATTGCGGGGCACAAGAAGGGAAAAAAGGTAATGCTGGTTGTGAACAAAATCGGTACAATTTTTTCCATCTATTGTGATAGCCTGCTTTAACAATCACTTCATGTTTCTCCTTGTAGATTGTGCTCCTCAAGAATCCGTGACTGGATGGATTTCTGCGTTGCGCAAACAGTACCCGGCCTTCCCTTTCCGTTCAGCTTCTTCCTTTATCCCCGGGAACCCTCTCATCCCGTCCAATCAGAAAGGAAAAGGCAAAGCCAAAGACCCTGTAGACGATGCCCTCGGTGCTGATGCAATTCTAAAATGTCTGAATAAATGGGCGAGCGAAAAGAAGGGTGATGAACCATTTACTGTCGCGGTTGTTGGCGTCACGAATGTAGGCTACATGTTCTCTACTCTGCCTGTTGCCTTCGAGATTGATGAAATCCCGACAGACCGGAAAGAGTTCGTTCATTAATTCCCTCATCAAAAAGCAGGCTCTGGAAGTGTATACACTTGCTTCGTCATCTCGAGGACCGACCACGACAACTATGCCACAAGAATTGACGACTGAAGTGGAACAAAAGATCCTTCGTTTCATCGACACTCCCGGTTTTGCATGGGATTCCGACAAAACGTCATCCGAAGCGGATGAGGTCCGTCAGCGAGATATCTTGATGCGCAATAAAGGGAGGATTGACAAATTGAAGGATCCTTTAGGCCCTGGTATGTTACACGCTAATACTGTTCTTCATCTTTTTTGACACACCATGAAACTTCGGCAGTGGCGCACTTAGTCTCTCGAGCCAACGCGGAAGATCTAATGTTGCTCTACAGTCTCCCTGCATTTCCCAAAGGAGACGTGGATGCATTCGTTTCTGGCGTAGCTCGATCCCAGCAACTTGTACGGAAGGTGAATTGTTCCGCCTCGTTCTGGACTCTTTCCATTGATCTGACAGCCTGACGAATTACATCTCGTTCTATAACATAGCGCGGTGCTCTGGACATGACAGGAGCCTCAAAGATTGTCCTTAGGGATTGGTGTGTTGGCAAAATCCGCTGGTTCACCACACCGCCTTCCTCCGATTCCGCGGTTGAGACGGTTTCTTTTACCACTGAGGATTGGTTGCAGAGCCTTTATGACAGCACCAATGATGTTTTGGCAAACCTCGAGACTCGAAAAAATATGCGCAGAGCTGGTGGTCTTATCAAATTGTCGCTAGGACCGGGGGAACGGAGGAAAGTATTGACAGAGTTGTTGTATACTGATGTTGAGGGAAGCAGTGATGAAGATGATGAAGAGGATGATGAAGATGATGGTCAGATGGATGTGGACGATGAAGATCTCGGAGATGAGAATGAAGACGAAGAGGAGGATGACGATGAGACTGAAGAAGATAACGTCGAAGATGGGGAAGAGGAAGAGATGGAGGTTGAGCCACTAGTCCGGAGTCAAAAGCGCAAGCGGGACGATCAGGCACCTCTGCCGCCAAAAAAAAAGGTCACGTTCGCGGTTCGACCGCAGGGTTCGAAGGGCAGTAAAACCTCAAAGGTTTCCTCTGGGCCGAGACCCTCGGCAACCACAATTCCTCCATCCAAAAAAGGCGCCAGACCGGCACCCAAAAAGGTAAAGTAGGAGGTGCTTCTTGGGCCCAACCACAAAAGGTGGCTCCTGTGGAAAACCCCGCGGTAAAGTACCGTCCAACTAGTCATATCGTCCAACTGTGCCGTATTCTACTTGTTTGAGCTATGGAATGGAATGTCTTCACATCGATCGCCGATTGCCGTGGCTGTGTCTCTTTATTGTGCTCATAGCGCTCCACTACTTAAGAAGCCTCGTGGAACGTTGTTCGCTATTTTCTGAGCTTTTTTCTCTATTACGTTTATATTCTTTTCGTCATCCCCTGTTTCCATTAACTTTCACAGTTCCCTTGTCGGTTACAGTCGGTGCGTCATCTTCTCGTATAGGGGATACATGACGTTAAAGACATACAGGAGTATATAAAGCTTCACGGTTGCCAACGAGGCTTGAGCTTGATATCCTTTTACCTTCTATAACCATTCTAGGAGTAAAACATTTTCTTGCTTTTTCCAATTAAGGCTGCTATTTCGCTGGTTAAAAAGCCATCGAACCACCACTCTTTACATCCTCACATCCCCCTTTCTCTACACCTGCATTTTAAATGAAGTCTCAGGTCTGTGCTTTCACTTTCCCTCCGCTACAGTGTAGTGTTGACATGCGATGGTCTCAGAATGTTGCTTGCTTTCGCCACAACAAATGCTACTTTGCTCGTCTCCCTGTTGAGCTACAGACTCAAATATTTTTGGATTGCGTTCCTCAGCCTTTCGGCTCGTTGATGGACGGGAACCAAGCGCCCCAAGTCTTGCTCTCAGTATGCAAGAACTGGAGAGACGTGGCATATTCGACCTCGAGCCTTTGGTCGTCCTTCGAGGTGCGCTTCGGCACATGGGCTCTAAACTTCAAGGATCCAGGTGGGGATGCCGTCTTGATCACACGCATGAGACTCTGGCTCTGTCGGTCGAGGAACTACCCCTTGTCTGTCAAGTTGACCTACGAACCTGGGATGCCTTTTCCGCAGCATAAAAGTCTCTCTCGCTTGCCAGTTGAGGCCTTGACCCTGCTTGTTCAGCATTGCGCCAGGTGGCGCCACGTCCAACTGTCGATGCCCAACGCATTTTTGGCTCCCCTTGGTGCCTCTGATCTACACCTTCCACTGCTAAACACTCTGATACTCAATCCTTCGCGGTTGTCGTCCATCTGGTCGGAGACTTTGGATGTCCGTGGGTTGGTGTCAAACTGCGGACAACTTACGAGGTTGCATGTTAACCTGCAGGCAGGGCGTTCATTGACTCTTGATGACTGTCTTGTCATTCTTTCCCAGAACCCCAATCTAACCGCCTGCACCCTATACACTCAATGCTCATTCGAAGGATCTCACACCATTATCTCCGCAGCAGACTCTGAGACCCTTGTCCTCCCGGCACTTTCAGAGCTTCATCTTATACTTTACAGCAATCAATCTCAACCGGAGTCATTTCCTGAAACTGCCCTTGCCAATTTCCTGGGCAGACTGGAATTGTATGACCTCAAGTCTCTTCATATCGAATGGTTGCTCAGCACGAACGGGCGAGCGTGGACATATTCCCACCCGGCTTTTGTGACATTCCTTGAGTCGCTTAAACCTTCTTTGGAGACAATCCGATTAGGGTATCTGCCCTATTCGGAAGCGCAGCTAATAGATTGCTTGGAGGCACTTCCGTTTTTGACCAATGTAGAGTTGCTATTTGGGTTCGCGGAAGAAGCTGAAGGGTCTACAATTACGGACACTTTTTGGAATGCGCTGACTTTGGGCTTGCTTCCGCTGGTACAATCTTTGAACGTTCAATGCCATGGATGTGGCTGTTCAGAGCAGGAGGTAGTCCGTTTCATCGATGCGAGAGCAGACGCTGAGCTGCAGCAGTTTCGATCATTGACACTTCGGACACAAGTACCGATTTTGCGAATGGACAGTCTGCAGCAGGAAATTACCCATTGGAGCAAAAGAGGGATCGAAGTCTGTGCATAGAACTACTTTTGGGTTTACGAATTCACGAACATACGAACTTGGACACTCTCTGGACTTTTCATACTGTAACATACTTATTAGTTGCTCTATCGATATGTCGCATGCGCTCTTTTATCACTGCGATCTACATACTTCTATAATTGCGGACCTATGATTGTAGATCTACACAGGTTTTGTATATCAAAACCTACTATCCTGTGGGAGCCTGAAATGAACTCAGTGCCTTTTCTAGGATGCCTTCGAAAAGCTTCGAGGACGGAGTGGCTTTGTACCGTGATAGGAGCCGAAATGACGGTGCATTCTCGGCATTAGTCTCTGATGCGTCCTCTCCACTCGGAGAGCTTGCGTCAAGAAGGGTAACCAGTTCAGTATCAACAGGCAAGCTGCCAAGGAAGGTGAGACCTTCCCTCTGGGCCATCGCCAGTCCGCCGCCGGTAGAGAATACATTGCTAAGTTCTCCGCAGCACGGGCAGACGTATCCACTCATATTCTCGATGAGACCGAGGATGGGGAGATTGACGGTTCGGGCAAAAGACAAGCATTTCATTGCATCGCTGAGGGCTACAGCTTGTGGAGTAGTGACGATGACCGCAGATAATTTGGAGTGTACTGGAGCTAGATGCTCCAATAGCGACAAATGTTCATCAGAGGTACCTGTAAATCACATCTCTAAGATGTATACAAAAAGAGGTAGTTCTCATCGTGTACCTGGAGGGGTATCAATTACCAGATAGTCTAGCTCGCCCCATTTAACATCGCTCAGAAACTGTCGGATCATCCCATTCTTTTTAGGGCCTCTCCAAACCACCGAGTCACCTCGCTTCTTCAAAAGAAATCCAACACTCATGCAGGACAGTCTAGCTTCTGAGCCATCGGCAAAGACAGGAACCCAGCCATCGCTGCTCTGATATACTGGATGTCCGTCCAAACCAAGCATGCGAGGTATTGAAGGCCCAGTGAGATCTACATCAAGGACACCAACGCGGGCTTTTGGCGAAGAAGTATATAGATTGAGAGCAAGCTGAGTTGAAACGGAAGATTTGCCGACACCTCCTTTTCCAGATAGAACGATTATTATGCGCTTGATAGACTGAAATCGCTGAGCTATTCGACCTTCTTGAGAGGACATGGTGAATATTTGCGGTGGAAGTCGATGAGTAAGGTCAAAATGCCTGCCGGCTACTCATCGGCCAAAAATTTGTTGAGCGCCTAAATTTCTTCCTGACCTTCGCCTCCGATGCCTCGAGAAAACAGGAAGCGAGGGAAGAAACATAAAAATAAGGTCTCGGAAGAACATTTTGAACCTCAGAGAGAGCCCGAACCACAAGTAGGACCTTCCTGGATCGTTCCAGCTTCCGAGCAAGACTCAGAACTCAATCCAGAGGCTCCCTTTGGTTATGTCGATGCTGATGTCAAGGCCTACTTTCGTACTGTTGATATACAGATCCGGGATTGGCAAGAAAGCCATCAGGAACCAGCAGAAGAGGGTGACGAAGATCCTAATGCAGGCAGGTATCCTTGCTCATCGTCGTGCATTTATTAACGAAATGTTGTAGAAAAACATATGTTCTTCGTCGCGGCTCTCAATGAGATGAGGGAGAAAGAGAAACAGCTTGCTACAGACCCAGACTGCTCGATAATCTTGGAACGAATGGCATATTCAATGGATGACTTTGCACGGAGAGTTTTTTTGGACAGCTTATCTGGTTCGTGAGTAGCTCTTTCATGTGGCTTCCGATTATTTGCTAACACGGTGGCGGACAGATACGAGCTCTTAGCTAAACATCGTTTTGCCTCCCATGTATGTCAAACATTAATCACGGTAGCTTCAGAAACGATTGCTCGAGAGGTGCGCAACGGTCGAACCATTTCAATACCAGCCTTGATTTTGCCTTTTTAGGCCAGGGGAATCGTTGCACGTCCACCGGAGGACAGCGAAGGAGAGCTGAGAACCGTTACAGAACTCATTCCAGACATATGCAAGGTCTGCAAGCATAACTTTTTTTTCGAGCGCCTACATTCTCATATTCCTGCAGGAATTACTCCCTTCATTTTGCTCCTTGATTATGGATCCCTTTGCCTCACATGTTATCCGTGCTCTCCTTGGCCTGCTCTGTCCCTCGTCAAGACGTTCATTTCACGAGAACTCCCAAGGAGCCGTGCGTTCGAAAAAAAGTGCAAGCTGGAAGTCTAAGCAAGGATCTCTGGCCTCCGTTTTCACTGACATGAAGGGGAAGAGCAAGGAGGTCATGGAACATCAAGTCTCTCCAGAATTCCGTGCTATGAGCCGGACATTAGTAGAAACCGTTCGGAACGAACTTGGAGATAATGAAGTCCGAGCTTTGGCGGCGGATAAGGTCGCAAGTCCGTGTTTACTGGTAGGTTCTTGCATTCAGGGATCTGGTGTTTGTGGAATTGAGACGCTCTTAGATGCTCCTTGATGTCGAAGCGGAATTAGGAATGGCTGAAGAGCCGAGTTCTCTAATGGACAGAGTGACTGTTGGCATTATTTCTGCGTCCCGTAAGATTTCCTGAACTCACTCTCTTGCATCTTCTCATCATTCCACAAAGTCGACCCATCTGCAAAGTCTATAGAGCCTTCCGACTACCTTGGAACTCTCTTCCGAGATCCTACTTCTTCCCATTTACTCGAGACTATAATTTCCCGAGCTTCCCACGCTGCCTTTGAATTAATCTGGAACGCATATTTGAAGGGAAAGCTCCCCCGATTGGCTATTCATCCCGTTGGCAACTTCGTAGTGGCGAAAGCATTGGAGCGAGCCAATGCTACTCATCTGGCCGACGCATATGGGGAACTAGGGGATACATGGGTGAAAATGATCAGTAGGTTCCGTCACTACACGTTCAAAAGTTTTCTACATATTCATGATTCGCAGCGACAAGTAGGACCGGTGTTCTGCGGGCCGCGGTGGACCGTTCTGCAGCTCTGCGATCCTCGGAGGAATCTGCCATCAAAGTGGGCTTATTCTTCGTTCTGAAACTCTTCTATGTTGATTCCTAAGTACACAGGCTGCTTTTTCTGCACTAGATCTCCCGTCCGATGAAGCCCAAAAGCATCTTGTTCCATGCATCCTCTCTCTCAAGACGTTCCAGGTTTGTTCATTTTGTTTTACATTTCGACTCATCTGACATCTCATTATAGGTCTACACGTCCACCAGCGCAGCAGGACACCCCTCCGAAACTCACGAAAGAAAGGGAAAGAAGGACATCGACAACTCGTCATCGCAAGTCAACGTGCAAGGTTCTCTACTATTGCAGAGTCTTCTCAAGCTCTCCCATCCCCATAATCAACCTGTGATAGATAGGTATGTCTATCTCTCCGAAGATCACTTTATAAATGTCTCAATCCACTAGTATCATCGCTCTCGATCCATCTGAACGACTGAGAATCGCCCATAATGCCACAAGTTCTAGAGTATTCGATGCTCTCCTTGATTCAGAGACCGTACCAGCCAAGGCCAAGCGGGTGT
Source organism: Collybiopsis luxurians FD-317 M1 (assembly GCA_000827265.1). Taxonomy (NCBI): domain Eukaryota; kingdom Fungi; phylum Basidiomycota; class Agaricomycetes; order Agaricales; family Omphalotaceae; genus Collybiopsis; species Collybiopsis luxurians. Next base: position 853,104 of record KN834758.1, on the reverse strand, counting down.
TCATTCAACTTTTCATTGGAAGCTATCACCAACTTGTCGATGACCGCATAGGTAGTCGAGTGGGCGACAGGTGCTTTAATTTCGCAGATACATTCCTAAAGGTAGCATCTTGCTTTTGTCTTCCCCGACGCAAAACCTAATCCGATTTGAAGGAAAAAATTGCGCGGTCTCTGATACCCCAGGAACAGTTTCTGGCGGGGTCGTACTATGGAAAATTTTTCAATCGGAACCTCAACTTGTACCTCCTCAAACGTCAGCCGGATGAGTGGAAGACTTTTCAGTCTAACAAGAAAACAAACGCCACCCACAGCACCACTGCCCTCGTCGATCAGCCGTCCACCACTGGCACACAAACTTCCTCCGTCGCCGAAGCTGTTCCTATCCCTTCGAAAAAGAAAAGGAAACGAGAGGCCCGACCTAAAGACGAGATCGACGATCTCTTTGACTCTGCCCGTGACAATAAAAAGCCGAAGGGAGACAAGGCGGTGGCGGCGGGTGGTACTCCGGTGGTCCCGGCTGCCGAGTCTATCCGTAATTCAAAAGAGGCTGCCGGTGATAAGGGAGTGGAAAAGGAGCTGAAGGATGTTTTCAATGCAATTCGTTCTGCGCCTAAAACCGATGATAAAACCAAAAGACGGCTGGGGAAGGGGAAATAAATATCTCTCCAGACAGGCTTATTATGTTGCATCCAACGAAACCCCAGTTTGAACACTCTTTCTTTCATCTGCCTCCTTCCTGCCCCGACTCTCAGTGGACGGAGCAAGTGTGAGATTTGTGTCAATTCGTGAACCAGATTTGTAGCCACAAGAGAGAGTATGTAATACCTTTAAGGTACCGTAAAATACCGACTGTCAGCAGGCATGCCATCCTTATATATACAGTAGGTTTAGCACACTGACCTGAAAACCCCAAAGATGATCATTCTACTGGCCTCTTTATCATTCTGCTACTTGGCGGTTTTAGTCCTTTACCGAGTTTTTTTCCACCCCCTTCACAAATATCCTGGACCGATCGTCGCAGCGATAACCGGCTGGTACGAGGTATATTACAACATTGTTCAGAATGGAGGGCTGGTTAGTGAAATTGAAAGACTGCACAAGCTCTATGATGAGTACTTCCATCTTTCGTTGAGTATACTCTAGTCTCATGTTCGCTTTCAGGCCCCGTAGTTCGAGTTGGTCCAAACGCCGTTAGCTACATTGCTTGCCACGTGTGAGAAGCAGTTCTCTCACATTCGATTGCAGTTGCATTTTAATGATAGGCGTGCTTACCACGATATATACACCCATGGAGCAACGTTGGTCAAAGAGCCGCATTTCTATCGTGGATTCACGGCCCATGCACCCCAATCATCCGTCGGCTTTTCTGATCCACAGAAGGCAAAGAACAGAAGAAACCTGTTAGCATCATCATTTTCTCGTCAGGCGGTGATGAAGCTCGAGTATACCATCCAGAGCAAGGTATACTTTTTGCCATATAAACAAGGCGTTCTCCCTCAATCTCTTGCTCGAACAGGTGGACCAGTTGATAGCTATTATTCAGAAACATTACAACTCCCCGGATACCAGTGTCAAGATTTCCGCTGCGTACCGCTCTCTTACCACCGACGTTATCACTGATTACTGCTTTGCAAACTCTACTGACACCCTTGCCGATCCAAATTTCTCTCATCCGATAGTGCAAAGTACACGCGACCGCATAAAGAGAGCGTGGGTCCAAATTTATTTTCCCTTCATTATCCACCTCGTAACAAGTGCACCCCGGACACTGGTGCTGTGGTTCTTTCCCAGTTTCACGACTTACATGGAAATGAAGACAAGGTATGAGCGACAAATTGACAGCTTCTTAAACGACCCAGAGGCTTTATCTACCGTCGGCCGTGAGACAGTTTATCATCATCTTCTGGAGCCCAAAGATCCAGAGTTGCGACCATCGAGGGCATCGCTAATTCATGAAGCCTTTATACTCGTCAGTGCCGGCAGCGACACAGTTGGACATGCATGCACAGTGGGAACATACTATGCTCTTAAGGATCGCTTAATCAGTTCCAAGCTTGCTGAAGAGCTTAAAGAAGCATGGCCTGAAGGGGGCAGGCCATTAAATTTTACTGCTCTCGAAAAATTACCGTATCTGGTAGGTCATGCCTGCTGCTCTAGTACATTTATTTCGAGTGCTAGTAATTCTTTTCCAGACCGCCTTTATCAAAGAAGCGCTCCGCATGTCTATTGGGGTCATCCATCCCCTTCCTCGCATTGTAGGTCAGAAAACTCCTGAGATATTTGGCCTGAGGATACCCCCTGGTGTGAGTACTTGAATCTCGTGATAACTTTGGAAAGTTGGCATTCATTGAGTTCTTCTCATTAGACTATCGTGGAAATGAGTGCATATTTTATGCATATGAATCCTGAGATATTCAAGGACCCGCATACATTCAACCCGGATCGATGGCTAGATGGAAATAACAATGATATGATGCTTGACCTGGTCACCTTCAGCAAGGGACCTCGTCAGTGGTAAGATTTCAAAAATTCTGGCAGCGCAGATGTTTATCTTGAAATTGTAAACAGTATAGGTCTAAAGTAAGTATTGAAACCTATGGTGCTTTAAACCTTGGTTTATGTGTTTCCTTTTCAGTTTGGCATGGAGTGAATTATATCTCATCCTCGGAAATGTTTTCCGGAAATTGAATCTAAAGCTTGTTGGTGAAAACATGTATGTCTTTCTGGCGTACTGATTCCGGATTGACTTATGATTCGTCTACAGATACGACGGAATAGAACCAGGGAAAATGGCAGACTACGTAGTCCCACTCTGGGAGAAATCTGACTACAGAGTGTTTGCGAATAAGATCTATGATTAGTCTCTCACCTAGTTATATTAAGTAAATTGCATGCTTGAAAAACGTGACTTTGTGCACCGTATAATGCAGTCTGTATTCATAGTTTGGCGGTTTCTGCGCTGATTCCTGACTTTGAAAAACTAATCACGACTTGTTGTCATCGAGGTTTCAGATCAAATCTTCGTAAAGTACGCTTTGACCTCGAAGCGATTGTCGTGGGAAATGACGTCACGATGCTGGGCCTACACACATACGACATTTCTCCATGTCTATCTTTGCCTTTAACCTGTCGCTGTTTGTGATCCTTCATGGGTATCTTATTCTCATGTCTCCGACACCGCAGACCTCGTGGTGAAGAATCAGAACCTCTTCTGAGCTCACAGCCCTCTGGAGTAACTTCGCCGGTCGGGCTCGATCTAAAGTTGCTCTCCAAAAAGCTTGTCCGTATCGTATCAGCATTGAACTCCGGGAAGCTTCCTTCACAGGATCAGGTCAATGCATTTGTGAGGTTTGCCCTGAAGTCTGAGATATTACTTGACGACAATGGGAGGGGCGCTCTAAGTCCTGCCGGACAGAGACTGCTAAAGGATCTGAGGCAGTTCTTGGGAATATTGTCAGTCTTCGGACAGGAAAAGAACTGTGAGTACTAGTACTCATCTCCATAATTTGACTGAATAACGCAGGTATCCTCAGATGATGATAAGATTCAGGATACTGTTTTCCATGCGCGGCTTCTTTTCAGTTCCACAATTTCAGAGGAATTAATCTCATTTGAATCGGTTGAACTCGACTCTGCCTTTCGACTTGAGTCTGCAATGGCCTCTGATATCGAAAATGATTTTCCGCTGCTTATCTCGTCCTTGCGCACCCTTCTTAGCCTTTTCCTGACTTCCACATCCTTACGGCTCTTGCTAAGCAATATCTCTCTCCTTATACAGCAACAACTTGCCACTGCAACCATTCAGGGCGTGCAAAAGATCGAAGATGTTGCGGGAAAAGCTGCAGGCGCCGCAGCAAAGTTACAGAGCCTGGCTGAACGTGCAGCAAATGTTGCCGAGAGTACCAAATTGGGTGCTGCCAGTGTGGAGGAGGTTGCTCAAGATGCCGAGCACGTCGTACTCGACCTATCGTCTGAAACAGCATCTGACACAGGTGAGAGAGCATTACACGAGCTGGAAGCATTGAAGAGCCGTGCGGAAGGGGCTGCTGAACGCACACTAGGCGAAGCGCGGAAGCTCAGTGTGCAGGAGCAGGAGTCCACATTACCGAGATCAGAAAGATTCGAGGGTATGGAGGCACGTCAAGATCCCGTCGAATTGGAAGGACATAGAGCAAAATTCCAAGCAAAAGAAAGAGAGCGGCGAGAAGACGCGCTCGTGGACTCTATCCAGAAAGTACATATCACATTCCTGCCATGCTTGATTTTCGTATTACGTGAGATACTCATTTCCTTTTCAACTTTGTCTTAGATTCTCCTCCAAATACATGAGGATCCTGTCCACGCGTCTGCCGCGCGAACAGTGTTTTCGCTTGTGCGGAAATGGCTCACTTATTATCGTACTTTACATTCTTCGCGGCCTCTGAAACCCGGAGAAAGACTCAATACGCCGGATACGCCTCAGTGGAGGCATTTAAAAGCCATCTTCAAGAATATCAAAGAACTCACAGAACGTTTGGCAGGCGGAAAATCGCTGGATCCTTTGTTACTTGCTTCTGAAAAAGTCATTACGCTCCCTTTACAAGACAGAAATGAACAGCAACAACGTGATTCAGAGTTGGAACCAATAATGGAACTGGTAACCTTATTCAATCAGATCGCCAGTAATTCTCTGGGCGTAGACCAAATCAAGGCTAATTCGGATTCGAAACAAAGGGAGTACATTAGTTCCGACTTCTTTCGTCGGGATGTTAGCACTTTGATTGAGAAGGTGCAGAAGGTGGAAGAAGCAAAAGGATCACCAATATCCCTCGGGGCCCATAGTTCATCTTCGAATGAATCTGCAGATGATGTTTCACTTTCCATATCGAAGCTCAGACTCTTCGCTTTTCGAAACGAGTTCGGCTCACTACTCAGCTCTCTCTACACCGATCGTACTTTTCGACTACTCCGTCACGCTCTTCATACGTTAGTGCAAGATGTCGAGGATTATTTATGGGCCTCTCCCGACAACTCGCCTAAGTACCACGAACCAGGTTTGAAGGGTGGCTTTTCATCGGTGATCACTGCCGCCCTCAATGATGTCTTCGGATTTATCGTACCAAACGTCGTCAGCGGCATCCTAGACTCGTTTCTTGGCGAAAAAGCTGCAACACATGCCACGATGGATCACGGATCGAATCCTCAGGTCGCGTATGCAGAGCAAATTACGAGGGAATGGAGCTTTCCTCTTCCATTACCACGTTTGGAGCTTGTCTCTGACGTCAACACCCTTTCAAAATCTGAATCAAGGTGGTTGGAAGGTGTTCTTGATCCTCGCCTTATGACAGTTCGGATCCAGGATGACGAGCTAGAAGAAGTTCAGCTTGAGAGGGAAGAAGGAGCCCCATTTCAATCTGTTCTGACATCGTGTTTTCGTTGGTGTTGTTGTAGTTATGCTGACCGCGATCTGTATGCGGATGCTGAAGCAGGGTATGTTATCGTTCCCATGCAGCCGGCGCAACTGGACTTGGTGAACCTCCTCATACCATCTTCCATCGCTGTAACACAATGGAGTCAAACGACGGTGGATTTTTACTCATCTGCACCACCTCCTGTTGCTCCCTCAGCCGCATTCGATTCCGAGCCGCTACTTGTTGACGTCTCGGTTCCCGGGGAAGAGCCCTTACCCGACTCTCATGCGGGCAAATCAGTAGATAATCTGCCAGTATTGGTAGATTTCGATGTCTCGACTTCAGCGTCTATGCCAACAAATCAAAACCAGCGCGGTCCCGATGCGGACGAGGTGGAAGTCGAACATTTATACGCGATCGTCAACAATGGGGCAAGCAATGGGGGAGGAAAAAGTACTAAGACAGCCGTTCAGACGACCAATAGGATACATTTGCATTTAGAGGGAATCTTAACCTCTCTTCCTCATCTACCAGTACGGCTACCGATTTCTTCCCCGTCTACTTCGATCAAGTCCAAGATAACTCGACGTCTGACGCTGGAAAATATTGGCTATTACGCACGGTATAATCTGCTCAGCTCTACCTTTGGATCTTGGTTGGGTATCGGAGACGAGGGGTTGCTAGACTTGGAGTTTGAATTTCAAGATAGTAATGCTCTCAGCACTACCACGTCTGCGGAGGCCAGAGAAGCTGCTAGTGACGTAGGAGACGGTGCAAGTTTGGATACGGATCTAGGGCTGGAAGCTTCGGTGGCGGCATTTGATCCATTCTTCACTGATCAAGACGACTTTTCAGACGAAGACCTGCCATTTAGAGTATCAAACACTGTCTTTCATCTCCCGCACACACTCGATATCACGCCTTACCTGAGAACACTTCCTCACAGCAGCCTCCTTAACAAGCTTACTTCCGTACCACGAAAACTCTTGCTTGCGCTTCTTCTCCGACCCGTAGTGCTTCCCCTAGCCAAGGTTCTGGTCCGACGAGAGCTCGAAAGTACGCTTGCACAGGGATTTGAACACGCCAGTGAAGCTGTCGGTAAGGTGGGAGTGAAGATCGTAAACGGTGCGCGGCGAAGAGCTAGGGAGAGAGCATTGAAGATAAAGGCCGAAGAGGATATGCTCGGGGATAAGGCTGCCAAGGTCACTGCTCAAATTAGCTTTGGAGACGTATGGGGTGCCCTTGTAGAAGCTTTGGAGGGGATAACTGCGTCGCAAGAGGAACCCGAAGTTGAAGTAAGCACAAAAGTAAAAGAGGTGGGCTGGAAGGGCGTGCAAGTCGAGCGGACCGTTGTACAAGATGACAGTTCGATAAGACAGGAAGCTCGATCCGAAGACGCCACACATAACGCTAGGGAGAATCCAGCTCCTGCGACTACAACAACCGTAGCAGTTGGCGCTGCTCCTCAGCTTTTACCAGACAGAGCTGATCCCGTATCATCTCATCTATCTGTCACTAATCCAACCAAAGTCGCAGACGAGATGATCAATGAAATGCAGACTGCCGCTCAAACGGCTGCTGATGGCGCACTAGAAGGCATCAGAGATGGCTTGGACCACAGCATCGAAAATATGGTCCGAACTGTTCGCGATGCCGCGGAGGTTGTCGGAGGTTTGCGAGAAGGTTTGGAGGAAACTGGACAAGAATCTGAAGAAGGGAGATCGGATTCAAAGAAAGAAAGAGGAGAAGTGAGTCAGGGATGGAGAAGTACCGTCTTCAATTTGTGAAATCAGAACACATAAGCAGTGAACAGGCGAATCAATCTTATGGTAATGAAATGTTTGAATCCATAGCTCATAGTGCAACAGTATCAGAAGGCCGCTCGAGCTCGATGATTACTGTACGTGACTGAACAGTTCCGACCTCAGCTGCCGAAGAACGCCGTTCCACTTCTCAGTGTGAGCGGAGAAGGCCTTAGTAAATGTGCTGAGTTCGATATCCAGATTAGAACAAACAACTGGATACAGTACTCTACAGTGCACAAATTCTGAACGAACGGTATTTTTTAGCTGAATGATGGTAGTGAAATAAGTTAAGAAAAAGACGGAATCAGGGCTGAATGAAATAGATAAAACCAACAGCCTGTACGCTCTTCTAAGTTTCTCCTCCATTTTTGTCCTAAATTACACCTGAGCCATCGTTGGGGCCTGGGTAGGCTGCTGGCCGTACTGCGGCTGTCCGTATTGCTGCTGAGGTGGGTACCCTGTAGAAGGGGTGGCACTGCTGTAGGTGTTTCCGGTCGGCACAAACTGTTGGGCTGGCACGTATTGCTGGGCTGGAACGGCGGGGACGGCGGCACGGGGAGGCAATAGTCCCTCGCCGACAGAAGAAAACCAGGGGCGGCCTCCCCTGCTGGTGCTGATGATGGCGTAGGTGAGCAGTGTGATAATGTATCCCAGCACTGGAAAAAAAAACAAAAATTCCCTAAGTAAAAGCTAAAAGGCGTGAAAAATAGAAACGAACATGCAAGCCAGGCCAAGTGGCTAAATGCCTCGATAGCAGTAAACTGGTGGCAGACAGCATCTGCATCAGCTAAATAGAATATTAGCGCTAGCTTATCAGGAGCTGATAAAAGCCTTACTGTCTCCGAAAGTGCAGAAAGCGGATACCCCGAACAGGAAGGCATCTTCCTGAGAGCTGAGTGCCGCGGCGGAAACCCAAAGAACCCATAAGATAAAGAACCACCCAAGCTCGACGATCACCATGGATGTAAAGGCGCCCTTGCGCATGAAGTCGATAGCGATCCTACATACAGGGATTTGTAAGCGGGGCGAAGGAAGGATTTAGACAGAGGAAGCTCGTACGCACATCGCAGGTAACGTAAGGAGTGTTAGCGCAGAAACAGCAATAGCCATTGCTGCAAAGACGAAGTAGGCGTCAAGGACCTCTTCCGTCTGGGCCGTGATGTTAGAAGCGAGCCCAAGGACGATGACGGCGAAGATGGAGGTCGAAACTAGAAGAAAATGTTACTTTTTCCTTTTGTAATGAAGGATAGAAAGTGGACTAACCCAGGACAGTCAGTCGATAAAGTGAAAGATAAGAAACCATTTTCAGTTTTTCGAATCCGGGAAGGAAGTAGTAAAAAAGAAGTCGACTCTCCGAGTCAACGAAATTTGAGGGGATCAGCTTAAAAAGGTTCTCGAGGCCGTCATTTTATAAGGTCATCCTAGATGGACAATATCATTCCTTCACGTTTCGGTAAAGTGGATCGAGATAGAATATGTTGTACCAGCGCCCCTGTGATGGTTGCGAAAATCGTGGTTCTATGGCATGTCAATAAAATAGACGCTCAGCGCGCAAGTGTCAACGTCAAAATTTGACAACATTATGATTCAGGAAGGCGAAGATTCTATCATGGTCGAGGGAGGCTGAACGTTGAACCGTCATTGTCCTTTACTTGGAAGGGAACCACAGGGGAAGGACGTTCGTTCCCGTTCATCGATCGACAGATGGAGCAAGAAGGGACAAGGTTGGGACAAGGCAGATCTACTGTTTCCCTGGTACTTGGATCAGAGTTGGCATCCAAGACCTTTGACAAGGGATAAACGAACTACTTGGTGACAGATTGACAGCTGCCTCACCGCCCAAAGGAAACATTTGAAAAGGATCGGTCCAACGGACCTATAGATAGTCGAAAGACCTGAACCTGAGGGAACACCGGGACCAAGCCAAAGGTGAGCTTGCAAGCTCCGTTAGCTTTCCGCGATATCGATACTCATGTTTGCAATTATGTTTGCAATCGACACCCAGAGAACGTACCGGAAACGAGGCGGAAATGTCGCCGACAGGGTCAGCGCTCAATGAGAATCGCAGGCTACATATATCTGAAGACCGTAAACGGCGGGACAGAAGTCCAAATTGCTCGTTTAGTGAATACACAGCCAAGCATATTTGCAGATCCGGAACATTCGCCGTTATTTATGAATTCTAGCAAACTTTATCGACCGAGAAAGGATCAAATTGAGCACCCCTTTAATTGGTCTCATCCTCGACCTCGACGCTTCCGTAAACTGCTGCGAAATGGTTCTCACCTCCTCGAAAGAGGCATGCATCGATGTATGATGGGGGTCAAATTTATTGCTCGTTATGACATATCGTGCTGGAAATCCGGAAATAAGTTACCCGAGACCAATGTAGACAATTAATTGAATGTAATTCTTTCATCTTTGAAAGAATGGAGAAGAATGAATGATTCCTTTGCAAATTAGACCATTGGTGAGCGAGAAGGCTGCTGCCCATATTGCGCGTACTGCTGCTGAGGAGGGTATTGGGCCGACGGGGCAGTACTGTTGTAGGTCCCTCCAGTGGACGCCATGTATTGTTTATCGGGAACGGTCGTGCCATTGCGGGTCAACAGGCCCTCCGCAACAGTGGAAGTCCAAGGCGAGGTCCCTCTGGTAGAGCCGACGATAGCATATATGAGAAGAGTGATATCGTATACCATCACTGGAATATGTAGCGGTCGTTGGGTGAGGCTGCACGAATAAAAGGCAAAAATGACCCACATAAAAACCAGGCCAAGAAGCTGAATGCCTCGATAGCATTGTATTCTTGGCAGGCAGTTTGTATCTCAGCTAGATGAAAGTTAATCATCATGTACAGGAAAGTGTTTTATCACTCACTGTTCAGGAAATCGCAGCCAACGCCTGTGCCTAAAAGATTCTGGTCCTGGGCGAGGAAAGCGGCAGCGGCGACCCATAAAACCCACAGGACGAGGAGCCAGATAAGTTCCACGAGGACCATAGAAGTGAAGGCACCTCGGCGGGCACAGTCGATGCCAATCCTGCATACGAATAAGCGTCAGTAACGAAGAGATAGGTCGAAAGAGAGAAGGTGTACCCACATTACAGGTACAGTTAAAATTGTTAACCCTGAGGCAGCAATTGCTAGGGCTACAGAGATAAAGTATTCTACAAAGGCAGTTTCTGTTACCCATGTGAAATGGGCAGAAAGCCCAACGACAATGACGGCGCACACCAGTGTACCGACTAGAAGCGAAGATCATAAACGACTTTGTGGCAAACAAAAGAGAACCAATGTATATTTACTGAGCACGATCAACCTCATTATAGGTAGGAAAGCCATGTTGGTCGAGTTTAAGAAAGAAAAGTTTTGACCAGCGAGGAAGAAGAAGCAAACCCAAAAACCAGGGATTTGGAGGAATAAAAAGGGACCACCGAAATGCAAAGGGAGATGCCTGAGGATGTCTCGACTCAAAAGCTGCTTTTTATAAGAATCTTCCAGTCCCAGTCCATGAAAGGATAATGCTGAATGTCAGAAGCCAGCAGACAGCTGTAAACCGTAAACAGATCCGTACAGTGGCCGCCTTCGCCACATACCGCAATGTGCTTTAGACGCCTAGACACAAGCTGTGCTTTGGTAGCTTGACATCTTAGCGATATCTAAATCTGAGAGCAGATGAATCTGAGGAGAAAAGCATCTATGATCTTGGAGTATTTGCTTGATCGTCTTAAACCGTGACAACGAGCATAACAGGATTACACAGTAGATGGATACACAAAAGAGGCCATCCAAGAAACTTGCGCTTGTACAGAATGGAGACAAATCCAGCCCCGGAGTTGTGAATTCTGTCAAATGTAGCTCAATGCACACTATCCACTCGAACGGCAGCGGCACGATGACAATGCTGCCAGAAAAAGGTTTCAAGGTATCTTTCTGAGGACCGTAGAATGCGGAAATGAGGCATTGTGTTCTTGAGTGACGCTTCATAACGCTTCACTGGTCAGGCACAAGTAATTGGCGTTTGTACGTACAGGAAGCTTGACAGGGTGAAGCACCGCTTTGTTGTGCTCTATTTCTGTTCAGCGACATCACAGGAACATAGAATCATCCGAATGCCCGAATCGCGCTAGACTTCATATCAGGATAAAGTAGCTAACAGTCGAAAGTGGTGTCAAACAGTCAGGTCATTTCAGTGGACGCTATCATTTCGTTGAGGCAGAGACGAGATAAATTGAACCAAGCATTTACTTATCAACAAAACGTCTTGGTCGCCAAGCATCACATGTAGAATCGCTGTTGATCACTAGTAGTAGTAGAGTGGAAGAACTTGACTGCAAGGTAATAGCGCTAGAGAATAGATGTCTTCAAATTGAACCCAGTATGGCAGCAGTCATGTTAACACCAGTATGGCGGTATTTTTCGACCCAAATTCCATACTGTCGATTGATGGGGTGTCCGGCATTCAATGTTGGCGGTCCGGCCCTTTGCTTGCAGCCATTAAGACTTACCTCTGCTCTGCTACAATTAACTTTTGCCTTCGATAGTCCGCCCTGTAAGTCTATGGCTTCTGGATGCATATCTTTCCTAAGGTGTTCCTGAAGAGGTTCCTGACCTTGGTACCATTGTATCGCTCAACAACAACTCATATGCAGCTATTATGCAACTTACTTACAACTATGATACAGCTGTTGTATAACTGTTGTGCAATTCTTGTACGACTTGTTGCCTGCAATGGCGACCGGCAGTTTTGTGGTCAGTGGCCTCACGAGAATGAAGTCATACGCTTGTGGGTATATGCTCTTGTGATTGCTAAAACCTTATATCTGAATGATTTTTAGCTAGTTTATATGGATACTTATACACTTTTTTTGGTCCAAGTACAATTATTCTTGTATACTCCACAATACTTATAAGTCTGCAGCCAATAAGATTCCTTTCAATGGGCATAATAAGCTGCATGCTGTGAGTGCAGCAAAACTTGTTGGGTACCAAACAGCCTCAAGCTCAGACACTAAAAACCTGAAAAAGAGTTGCCACAGAGTGGAACAAGAGTGACAGAATAGCCAAGCAACAGTAGCAGCACAGTTGAACAACAGTTGTCCCATAGCCAAACAATAGTTGTAGCATAGTTGCACAACAGATACAAGACAAATGGCATGCAACTGGAGGATACTCAAATGCATTTCAACATTTGAGCACCATCTTCCTGAAATGAATGTATTTTTTTGCATAACTGACTGATGTTCAAGCAAGGCCCATCCTTGCCTTCTCCAAGCATTCACCGACAGCACAGATGACCAATACATATGAATTTGCTATATTCTGAAAACCGAGGTCTGACGTTTTCACAGCAACCGAGCCTCAAGGACTGAGGAATTTATTGATGGCCGAGATTATTGAACGAAATATGACTTTACACACCAGCATGGTCCGAAATGTTACAGCTTTGCAATGACAACCCCGTCTTCTCTGATTTGAGTATCTTTTCCCACCCCATTCACGTCAGCACATAAGAACCACTCTGTTGCGCCCACAACTTCATCTAACCATTCCTGCACCACGTCTCTCTCATAGACGTTTTCGTCCCAGAAGATAGTCAAGCGAAGCTGGCCTCTGGAGGAAGCTGCGCCGAGGTACAGTTCAGCGGGGCGACAGCGAAGACGCGTAGTTGATTTTATGAGATGGAGAGTCGGAGATGCCGGTCTGGTTTGGGGATGTGCAGATGCAGGTGCCCGCGGGTAGTATGGAGGTACTAAGTGGTCGGCCTGGAGGTAAAAGAACAAATATATTAGTTTTGAGATACTTAAGGGAAGGAACTTACATTGCCAAAACTTGACCCTCCATGAGTTAAAACGGCTCCTCCGATAGCCTGAGGCTGATCCGGAGCTGGAATCGAAGCTTCGCTTCTACTGACAATAGGTCGTGAGACTCCGTCTCTCCATAGCAACGCTGTTCCCCTTGTTCTCTCAATCCTCCCAGGCATCCTAGCCACGCTGATATCCAGGAACCTCTGATGACGGAAAACCTCCGCAGATTGGGTTCTGATCATATTACTTCGAAGGAGGAAACGTGCACGAGAAAGTAGCTTGTCGAAATACGGCACTTCTTCATTCCAATCTCCAGAACCCGCGGCAGCAAGATCATCTATTAGGACACCTGCTTCCCCCAGTGGCATGAACGGCAATGTGAAAAAGAAAAAGCTGATGCTGAGAACAACATTCCCTTCTCCGCCGTTGGTATACCAATCTGGATCTAGATATGGTCGAAGATTTGCTGGTCCGCCCACCATCATGGGCTGACGACGACGGAACGCCCATTCATGATCATCTATATCTTCGTCGTCACTTCCGTGGGTAGATCTGCCGTGTCTTCTCGTTAAAGTTCGCAATCGTCTGCGTAACAAGACACGAGTTGCACCAAGTTGACCCAACACAGGATGCGCGTTACCGAAGGTTATCCCAAGCTTTTTGCATGTCTGGAGGATAGCAAGTGTGTGCGTTGGGCTAAACGCGTACGAGATGTGAGAAGATTTGGCGGGTGTATAAGGAGTTGAAGGACGCAGTTTTCGAGGAAGAGTATGTCCACCCTGGCAACGCGCCAGATGAGCATGATGAAGTGTAAAAGTAGAATATAGAAATTAAAATTCATTTACTCACACTCATCTTTGCGCTCCTCAACGCCAATAGGACCTTCCCCAACACCCGATTCCATCTCCTCCTGGCTCTTGAATAATCCGGCTTCAAATCGGGATACAAGGCTTCCGCAGCGACACTCAGCTGAAGGCGTTTTTCCAACGCATCCTTTTCCATGGACACCCGAGGCGGATTCCCCCTGCAGGCAAGCAAATCCAAAAATCCTGATAACATCGTGGAATTAGCCATTCCATCCGTTATCAAGTGTGCGGCGTGAATCATAATATGGAACGTAAACGGACGATCAGTACGTTTAATGAAGAGAACGCAGGCCAGGAGGGAGTTGGATAAAAGTCGAGCGTTAGACTCTTCATCACCTCTGGGCCACCCCCCGGCGGCACCTTGCCATTCTCGTACGTCTTTCCAGCAGAATCCATTGCTAATCCCATCCTCCAAAACCACAGTTTCTTTCTCCGACGCGCATGAAAGGAATACCACCTCCAGCGCGTTTTCAGAGGATAAGTGTAAAGGATCCACTACAAAATAAATGTCCTCTTCTGTCGCTTGAGAAGGTTGAGAAGTCAAAGATTCCGCCCCGTCGGGTTTGGGCTCTAGTGCCTGGGATGAAGAGGGTGAAGAGGAACACCGACGCTCTTCAATCCTCGCACCAAGAAGTGGATACCGCATCTTCAGCGATGTCCAAGCTGCACGGACATCGGATTCCTTTGGAATCTACCTCGAGCATCGTCAGAAATGAATCAGTAACATACTCCAAGTAAACAGACCTCCATTTCCGCCTCTCCCTCAACCCCCTCGATGATGGCATGCTGCAAAGTATCTGCCGTCCCACGATATACACTGTCCCAATAGAACCCAACTTCGTTCGGGCCCAGGAGACGCTCATAGACTCCGTCAGTACGCAATGTCCATTCGGCTATCGACATGCTCTAGCAATGCGACCCTTCCGAGTGACAAGAAGAATCAGGGAACGGTGAGTGTCGCCTTCAAAGCTTCAACTCTTACCGGTATGCACTTACAGTTATCATATGCTCCCACATTCAATACATTGGGAAAACATATGTGCCCGAAGCGGTCCGGTGAGAAGTTGAGCCATCGGAACATTCCCACATATTATCAAGTATATCCTCAATTTCCCGATCAGTTCGACGAGAGCGAGTGTCTTTACTTTCGAAGGGAGGGCAACCTCTAAAGTCATCTCTCAACTAAGTTCTTCTTTACCAAATAAGGACCGAGATGACTTGCTTTGACCTTCCTTTCCGTCAATATTGGAACCCTAACCCTGAACCGCCGAGGTCATTCCTCTTTAATGTACGATAAATGATTTAAAATGCTCTAACAATTGATTACAGAAGTTACAACAACTAATTCCGCATATTGTACTGCCCAAGTAGATACTATATAAACGTTCTGAAAAAAAACCGGAATGCAATAAAAATATAGCGAAGGAGCGTGCGGAGATATCCATGTATGTATGTTATGTACATCGTTGAACGAGAATGCGAAAAAAGAACTGCAAGAACGATTGATAGGCATAATTCTTTTGAAAGATGGCATGCGAAGACTAACAAACCGCTCTACCAAAGTCGTCACGACCTATTCTCAACCTCCTCAGGCGAACTTAGGGGCGACGAGTCGGCGCTGTTACTGTTACTGTTCCCTGAAGAAGACGAAAAATACACCTCAACCGCCCCCATCAAAGACGGTCTCTGCCCAGTACTCTCCGCAAATGCAGCCGCTCTCCGTCTCCATTCCATACTCCTGATGAATAAATCGTTTTCTCTTTCTCGTTCATATTGAGATGAGCTGGGAGTCAAGCTCGAATTTGAGTGGGGACTCAAGTTCGCGAACGGGTTTGTGCGTGAAGAGGTGTAGAATGGATTGGATGGATGATAAGGGTTGTTCGAGCTCAAGCCGGGCCATCCGCCAGAGTAAGACGATCCCATTGCAACGGTGTCCTCCTCTTCGTCGAACGGCGAATAATGGAATGTCGGAGTGATCACAGGAACTTGTGAACCGGGAGCGGCAGCGGTGTTGGCACTATAATTGTTAGACGAAGGCAAAGTTCGAGGTCCAGCGAATACCAACGAGCTCGTCGTCCCAACCGAGCTTTGCCGCGTATCCCAACTATCCAGCGTCTGTCGACTATTGTGAGTTTCCCGCGTATGCCGCGAGTCCAAAGAGGCGCGTTCAAACTGCGCCGTATGCTCGGATCCCCTAAGGGAAGCGAAAACCACAACCGAGTTTTCTGTTTCTGATGTAGATGGTCTGGTTAACCAAAGAGAAGAAGAGGTGTCTGTGACCGTATCATTGTCTGAATCTGTACGTCGTCGGATGACAGGAATAAATCCCGTCCCATCAACGCTTACGTCCGAATAAGTCGTATCGCGAGTATTGGTCCGCATGATCGGGATGAACCCTAGCCCTTGGTGATGGTCCCGCTCAGGAGACTGCAATTCGCCAACATCCATGTCCATGTCCAGATCCAGATCCAGTCGGCTATTAGTAGCCATGTAGGAATTTCGGTCACTAATTTCGGTGTGGGTTACAGAAGCAGTTTCGGGAACATCCTGAACTTGGAGTGCAGAAGCACCTCTGGAAATGGAAGATGAGGACTGACGATAGAAAATGAAAGATAAGGAAGGTAGCAAGGAGTGGGAAGGTGAGCGAGAGGAGCCAGAAAGTGCCAGGGACGGAAAACGTGATGAAGTTGGAAGAGAATCGCGGCTGAAAGCGCTTTCGCTTTGGTCATTACGCCACGCAGAGGGCAAAAAGGCGCGTTTCGCTCTCGTCGAATGGGTCGAGTCGTAGAGATTGGAGCCGTTTCGACTGCGCCTCTCCTTTGACGAAGCGTTCTTTAGACCTTCTTTCTCTTCGTCTGAGATGGGAGCATCCGAACGAGGCTCGCTAGAGCCGGAAGCAACTGCGGCGCGTCCCACTACAGAGGCAGTGATTGCGAGGAGCGATCTTTTCTTGGAGTTGCTTGGGATGGTAGCATCTTCATCATTCCGCGTCTTTTTCTCGGTTCCCGGAGCAACACCATCACCTGCGTCAGAAAATGCCCACCAAGCTCCCGGAGTTTCGCCCAATTCCAATCTCTGTCCGAAAATGTTCATTCCACGTTTCAGTTGTCTTCGACGGCATAGGTAGATAGCACCGAAGATGATAAAAAGGAGAAGAAGGGTAAGGAGAACGGGAAGGAGGGTAGTGAGGTGATTAGAATGTCTGAGTATGAAAAAGACGCGTCAGCGCAGGTCCCCTAGCAAAAGATTGTAATTACTTACTTGGCCAATCCCCCATTGGGTGCTGGTCCACCAGAAGTGCTCGGTGCCGATGTACTTGCAGATGAAGTAATCACTAAACTTTGACTCGAGCTATATGGAAGAGTTCAATAATGAGACTAGAGAAATGAAGAGTTGAAGAGTTCATACCCTATGCCGGTGATAGTGCCAGTATCGGAAACAGACGAACTTCCACTTGAGCCTGTTCCTGTTGATGATATTGAATTTGAAGATGCAGATGATCCAGTGTCACTGGTAGCGGTCTGTGACGCCGGTGAAGAGCCTGAGCTAGAAGACACAGGACTTGAAGACGTAAGAGATTGAGAAGAAAGAGTTGATTGAGAGGATGTCACAGTGCCTGAAGACCCGGAAAAACTGGAACCGCTGGCACTTGCCGACGATGACTGAGTGGCGCTCAAAATACTACTTGAGCTAGTTCCCGCACTGGAGGATGTCGTCGATGAAAAGGTTCCAGATAAAGTTGATGTAGGGCTTGAACTCAAGCCTGAGCTCGACCCGGTTGTAGTTTGAGTTCCGGATGAAGAACTCGGCGATAGTGTTTGGCTCGCGGTAGTGCTTGAGCTTGTTGCTGGCGAAGTACTGCTCGCAGAAGTGTCCGATGTTGGTGTTGAAGAGGATGTGGAGGATGGAGAGGATGTGGAGGATGGAGAGGATGTGGAGGATGGAGAGGATGTGGAAGATGGAGAGGATGGAGAGGATGTGGAGGATGTGGAGGATGTGGAGGATGGAGAGGATGTGGAAGATGGAGAGGATGTGGAGGATGGAGAGGACGTCAAGGTTGGAGATGAAGGGGATGAGGAGGTTGGAGTAGAAACTGTAGTTGAAGAGGGAGAAGAGGTCGGGGATGAAGATGGAGTTGTAGAAGTAGATGATGGAGAGGTGGATGAAGGGGATGTACTAGGTGTAAGAGACGATGACGTAGAGACCGTGGAGATAGTTGAAGAAGACGATTCGGTAGACGTACTGGTCGACGACGGTGTCTCGGAGGTAGATGTAGTAGTAGTTGAAGGAGATGTTGAAGGAGGTGTACTTGTCGTCGAAGTAGTCTGCGAAGAGGGCGAAGGGCGGATAACCGTGGTTACGGTGCTGGGTGTAGTGGATGGAGATGCCGGAGGAGGAGGGAGGGGGGTAGAGCTTGTAGATGTCGGGGTGGTAGTAGAAAATGACGAGTCGGTAAGAGGAACGGTCGGGGAACCTTCAACGAGATTATGAAGGATAGAAGGCACAGCGTTAACGAGGGAGACTCCATCGTTAGCTACCGTGTCAATGAGGGAAACCCCATCGTCAGCTACCGTGTCAAGTAGGGAACCTAAACCTCGTTCAGAAACCATTTCTGTTGAGCATCCCGCTGCCGATTCAGCTACGCGAACCTCCGAAAAATGCTCCGAAATTCTAGCATGCAACTGTCGAGGAAATAGGGAAAAAAGGAACACAAAAGTCAACGAGAAACTGAAGATGACAAGTGCGAATAATCCTTTGCCCATTGTTTAAATCCCTTTCATACCAGCTCCATCGCTGGTGGTAGGAAGGAGGGAAGAGTGAGAGCGCCTGAGAGGGCATCAGTCCGACGTGGACAGAGGAGTAAGGCACTGTGCCTGAAACAAGAAAACAAGAATACACTGTGTTTAAGCGCCCAAGGCGCTTATCCCATTGACTGACGTCTGTCTCTCAGCAATCTGTCCAGCGCAAGGCCAGTGCAAGTCCAGTATATAGCTATATGCTTCCGGGCAGGCATTAACAGAAAATCAATCATTTCGGGAGGCGAACTATGACGAATCAACTTGCCAAATCACTGCCTTCTGACAGGCTGCAAGCTCTTCTTCGCCTCATCTTCGTCTGCACTCCGGTCGTCCGCGAGAATTTTGGGCTTTCAAGCTCTTACCCATTCTTACCCGTTTCTCGTGACGGCAAAGCTCTCGCCAGAGGAGAACCAGGTTCCTTGAGGTTTATGGACCTTAATGTACCTGCTCGTTCGACGTATGAGATCAAGATGAATGATCAATGGACCCACAAAACTCGACATTCAGTTGCCAAACCGCGCTTCTCGTCGCTGATAGTATAGTGATTTTAGCGTCTTCCTCTCACGTTTTTGGAAAGAACTATATCCTGCATATCGCCTAGCATGAGAATCATCTCACTATATCAATGATATATAATATCATTTTATTCGAGATTGCGCTTCTTCGAACTTGAGAGAACAATATCGCCCCTATGAATTGCTGACAGTGATATAGATCCCGAGTTTGGCACAAAAGTCGCAGAGGTACATACTTATTGAATCAGTGAATGTTGAACTGTCTGTTGATACTTGCGCTTCTGCCGCAACGACATGTCACGCACTCTTGCCGATGCAGCGTTGCATGAACCACACGTTGGACTGTTACGAGCCAGGCTGAGCTACCAAGATCGAACTAGGTGAGCCAGAGGCAGTGGATGAAACGATATGTTCGATCCCGACTCGAATGAAAACAAAGTGTTCGGTCTACCAGAGAGTAAGGATAGATCTGGAGTCTCTCACCTCAAGTCCTTTGGCATGAGATTTGAGACTTGACATTGACTCTGACAGATACATGCATCTCGATCAGAAGACTTGAGATGACTGTGCGGTGAGGTGAGATAAAGGAAGATCTCGTAAAGCCAGAAGTGAGTTTGCATGCCATGATAAGGAGAGGCAGGTAGATGACGCAGGATAGTTGCTCGAGGAACAGGAATATGAAGTGTTACATCACGAAGATGGATTGTGGACATTGACTAAGTATAGGGAAATTATTGAAGCGGCAGTAGGAACTTTTGTATTTGACATTTAAAAGCCGGCTTCGATTCTCGACGAAAGGAACTCCAGGTAGGTAAGATTTGGCACCGAATGATCAGTCACGGTGGTCTAGCCTCTCAATAGCAGCTGCCAGTATTATTCCAGTTCGAACGAGCTGATTCTGCCCTGGATAATTTTGAAACGAAAGGACGAGACTTCTACAAGGTCTTCTAGAGCTAAATCCAGATTCCAAACCGCTGCAGAAGTTTGTCAATTCCATAAGAACAAACACCAGGGAGTGATCAACGAATCGGTCAAATACCAATACAAATGCAAACCAAAACGTCCAGAGGCCCATGATGAAGATTGCGAAATTCGAAAGAAGAAAATACTTTGGTAGATACTTGAACAAGCAAACTACCCATTTGGAGTCTCACTTTGCAGATGAGACTTGCTAAAAGAGAAAAAATCAAGGAGGGATAAGAGAGAAGAATGGATTGTACATACAAAAAGATGAAACTCCTAAACTCCCTGGCTGGGAGTCGAACCCAGCTTTCGCGCGTACCAGCCGACCTATTTTCAGAGCATGACAGGCGCGTGTACTAACCGATATACTACCAGGGACTCCTCAATATGAGAGACCTCATTATATATAAAGGGAGAAAGTAACATCATCAATGTTTGCAACATCCGCGAAAGAAAAAAACTTCAAAGCCAAGGACAAAGCCACATCTCATCTACATATTACAAAAAACACAATTAGCTCCATCGTACACTACAGGGAAAAGGATACAAATAGTTCTTTCATCACAGTCATAAAACATATACTTTGAACGTCATACTTGAAAAAAGTCGGTAATCATGCACACGGTCCACGCCTCCGCAGACCTTCAAACTTGAACCTCTGTTCCGTACACTCCCGACAACTTCCATCCACATCACAACTCTTCACATTTACTTCCTCCTCTCCCTAGCACCAAGAGTATCACCCCCCAGCCCCCTCGCCCTCATCCCAGCCCCTCCCGCACCAAAATCAACAAACTCAACTTCCTCATCCTCATCCTCATCCTCTTCACCCACCCCTCGCCCAACCCCCTCATCTCCCTCCACACGCATCGCACCACGCCCCTCCTCCTCACCATCAGATCCATGTTCCCCTTCCGCAGAAATCATATCCACATCCACATCCACATCATCACCGTCCCCAACCCCCCTCTCACCCACACCTCCATACCCACCCTCACCCTCGTCATCATCTCCAAACTCCCTCACTTCCTCATCTTCATCTTCATCCATACCCTCAGCCGCAGCAGGCATCGGGTCAATCTGAGCAGAAAGCGAAGTATTCCTCGCATGTCCATGTCCTCGTCCCCTCCTCTGCGCACCTCGGATCGCAGAACCTCCCGCCGCAGCACCTGCATCGCTCTCAACTTCCGTCTCACCTCCATACTGAGGTTCTCTCACTCTGAGATTCCGGAGGCGCTGGTGAGCTGGGGGAAGGCACAAAAGTCAAAAAGTCAAAAACCCATCACCTAGAAAGCACAAAAAGCCAAAAACACAAACACCTACCAACACCCATCTTTCGCTTTCCTCTCCCATCTTCTTCTTCAACACGCGGATCAACATATCCTTCCCCGGGATCGCCAACTTCCTCCAATTCATGATCCTCGCCTTCCTGCCTATCACCATCACCGTCACCATCTTCCACGCCTCCTCCGAGTCCGACGCGTCTTCTTTCATCAGATGCATCAATATCAACATCGACGTCATCGCCGCCTGCCAGTCCCGCATGATTTTCGACACCGTCCTCCACATCCCCGATCTCTTCCTCAAGCTCAACTTCAACATCCTCCTCAAGGTCACCGTAGGTCCTGCAAAGAGGACAACAGAAGCCCGGATAATGCTTCTCTATGAGGGGGCGGATACATTTATAATGGAAAGTATGCGAGCATGGGGAGACAAACAGCGGCTGGAAGGGAGTGAGCGAGCAGAGACCTAGAGTAAAACATTAACAATATTAGCAACCAGACATGGAAATGAACTGTGAGCCTGAGTGGTAGGGACACAGAAAAGATACACTTACATATACAACAATCCGGGAGACCCGCTCCCGAAAACTTGGCTTTCTTCTTTGTGGACGAAGAAGGGGTAGCGGCGTTGTTGACAGATTGTGCCAACGATTTAAGATTCTTCATCGCTATGGCACTACATAGTCAAAAAAAAAAAAGATAGACAAACGTGTCCGCCAAGTCAAAAAAAGAGACGTAATGCATATGCCGAATCAAAACTCACTTGTACTCATTCCTCGTCCTCATCCAATCCCTCCCCACTTCAACCCTAATCTTGACGCACTTGTATATATCCTCACTACCTCCTTGATAATCCACACCCAGCTGAAGTATGTCCCCGTCGCGGATTTGAAACGGTCTCGATGCGGTGTTGGCAGCGGAGAGACGAACGTGGTTGATAAAGGTGCCAGAGGAGGAGGAGGTGTCGCGGACGAAGAATTTCGGTTGGGGTGATGATCCTACGTAAAATCATATTAGAAATAAGAAGACGTAAAACGCCTATACCAACCTGTATCAGACGACGGGGAACACTCGACCCACAATTCCGCATGAGTCCTAGAGACAACCTTGCTCTTAAAAGCCATCTTGAACGAATTGGGATTATTGTTATTATACCCCCCATTCTGGTTTTGGTTCTGACCAGATCGGTCTGTGAACCTGCCGATGCGGAGGACGGGATCGCCTGCGCGCATATCGCGAGTAATCGGGTCGAAGCGCAGTGAACGGCGGGAATCGAGGTGGGGAACGAGGCGCAGACGGAAGGAAGACGAACTAGGAGGGGTTGGGTTGGGAGGAATTGGGTTGTTGATGATTGGGACTGGGTTCGGGTTGGACGAGGGAATAGGTTGGACAGAAGGAGGAGAGACAAGCGGAGGTGCAAGGTTGGCTGGCGGAGACATTTCCCTGTCTCTGTCTCGTTGCTGGCTGGAAGAATTGCGTGTCCTGTTGCTGCGACCTAAGAATGAACCGAGGATCGTTGAGCGCAACGGCGGTGAGCCAGACGCTGAGACAGGCGAGGATGAGATCAATGGCGTATGAGGGTCCATGGCCAAGCAGTGCGTACACTCGCAGGTCACCCAAAAAAGGTCAGGTGCGGTTACGGATCCTCAAAGCCATGTGTTATTAATATCAGTTAATATCAATGAATTTCAATCATGTTATCGATTTCTCTTTCAATGAGAAAAATAGACATCTGCAGTGACGAAAAAGTGCCCGTTTCTTCATCTATGACCCCGACCCGGATTGAACGGATGACCTTGAGGAATCCCCTACTGGAATCTCACGCTCTACCACTGAGCTACGGGGTCGCTATCTATGTTTGAATGGTTATCGAGTAACCTGGAATCTCCTTCCGACCATCTATAATAGAAAAGAAGGGTTTTATTGCGGGCTCCAAGAGAAGATTAGATAACGTTAAGAGGCTCCACAGGGCGTGACGAGTATCTGTCAGTTCAAATCTATTTTACCATTCCTTCTCATCAATCCAAGCCAAGCGCGATATCCCAACTTGCTAAACAAGTTAAGAGCATGTATTCATAATCGTATTTACGTTATTCGTATATTTTAGGTACGTACGTAGAGAGATCGATGGGAGGAGACAGGGAGAATGGTAAAGTACAAGTTTTTTTAATTCAACAAAGAATCAATCATAAGCGTGGAGGCGGAAGAGGACATGTTTAACAGCACCCGACGGGAGATGAGAGAAAGTTCAAAACTATCAACAGTTGAAAAGAAAGTCAGGATATAATAAATACCCAAAAAAAAAAACAAAAACAACAACCCAAATCGAGACATACATACTACATATGTACATATGTGTATAATGGGGAAGAAGGGAGAAGGGAAAGGGTCCAAAAACCGGGGCCGTAACCGAAATCGTGTGTATGGGCGAGGCTGCCGCATTCAGAAGTGCGTGTGTGGATGAAAAGAAGAAGATCTACAAAGGGGGATAGCTTCAATACCCATATCCGCCAGCCTTACTTCCAGCTGTTATGGCCTGGGCGACACTCCCAATGCCATTGACAGCTGCATTGGCGGCTCCTTGTCCTGCACCCCCTTTCGAGTTAACGCCGTTGGCGGGTACACCCATGGATACAGGTACACCTGCTGCACCACCTCCGCCGACGCCTACAACGCTGGGTACCGAGGAACCTACAAACGAAGCATTAGCTACTTGTACGACGAGGTTCCAACCATCGACAAAGCATACCTAAACCAAGAGGCATCCCAGCAGCAGCTGCAGCGCCCAACCCTGCGCTTCCTACTAGTGCACTCAGTCTACTGATCTCTTCTCGCGATGAGACGAGAGCAGAAGTTAGGCGTTCATTTTCTTGAGTAAGATACTCGACTTTGGCTTGAAGCTGCGCAAGCCACGCTTTCTTTCGTTGACGGCACTTGAGAGCAGCTAACGTGAAGGAATGAGAAGAAGAAACACGACGGAAACCAGAAAACACTCACCCTGCCGATTCCTCTCCAAAAAGTTTTTCCTCTTCTCCTCCTCCGTCTCAGGCTTTTTATTCCGCCCTTTTCCAGTACCACCACCGTTATTGGAGGCCGTATTCTGCTGCATCATAGCCTGCTGCATCATGTGGTCATCTTCATCACCTTCGTCCATAAAGTCTTCGTCGTCATCATCTCCCTCAGGTGAAGCCGCCTTCCTTCCTCTTCCTGACCCCGACTTGGATCGCTTCGAGCTACGCGTTGCGGGGGCAGCGGGGACAGGAGCAACTTCGGAATTTTTCCGCTTGGCGCCCCGCTTAGCGTTGGTATTCGTAACGCCATTGGCAGAGCCGTTCGGGTGATTCCCGCTGGCAGAGTTGGCCCTAGCCTGCTCCTCCTCCCGTTTAGTCAGCTCCTGATGAGCCTGACTGAGGAGGAAGAGGCCGTTGGCAGCTGTAGACGCAGCACTGTTGGCACTTTCGAGAAATGACCCGGGGTTGGTATTTTCATTTCCGACACCCATACCGCTGGCAGTGTGATGCAGATGGGAAGGGACAGTCGGAGGATTGAGATATCCCTGCTGCTGACCTTGCTGGGAGTTGTTGAGAACGCCGGTAATGGCACTGAGTGTGTTGGGAGTAATCGTGGGGCCGCTAGCCATTCCGACTCCACTGGGATTGTTGTTCATCAAAGCAAGGAAAGCCGCAGTGCCGGGCGAGGCTGGGAAAGGACCGCCTACGAGTGGCGTCAAGCCTGTACCAGCAGGTGTCAACCCCGTGCGAGGAGTCAAGCCGGTTCTTGGTGTAAGACCGGTACGGAAAGCATTAGGGTCAAAGTGAAATGTGGAGACAGAAGAGTTATTCAACGAAGAGGCAGGGGGATTGGTAGCGTTGGGATCCTGTGGACCAGCTAACATGGCTGGACTGAGAGGACCGGAGCGAAGAGAATTTGCTAGAGAGGAACTGAATGCCCATGGATGGACGGTTCGATCTGCTGGGGAGGAGATGGAAGCTAATGGAGGGAGAACAGGTCGGGGACTGAGGGTACCACTACCGGAGCCGACACTGCCTTTGGATTCAGCTCTGGAGTGGTTGCGACGTAGCTCTTGGCCATCACGTTCGCGATCAGATGCGAGAGAAGATTTTGTCTGAACTGAATCGTTAGAAAGCGGACCGAGTTCCTTATCTCTGCCGCCTGGGGTAGGCGATGAGCCACGGACATTGGATGAAGGTCTTGGAGCGGAAAAACTTTGTTCGAAAGGATTCGGTTCCAAGTCAAAATCTGAACGATTCTGACGCTGCATTGCTGGGGCGTTGGGTGCTTTGGAGCCATTGGGAGACTTGTTGGAAGATTTGGAAGGGGGTTTTGAGGATGGAGGGGGAGGAGAAGAAGTTGAAGATCTTTTTGTTGCTGAAGGCATTCTGAGATTTGGAGGTCAGTATGATGCATGACGTGAAGGAAGGACGTCATGATGTGGAGGTTGTGGAGAACGACGAGGAGGACAACGAGGACGATGGATGGAGTACATGAAGTGATATAAAACCAATGAATGAACTGATATTAGCAGAAGGACTTACCCTTCGAGATAGTTAGTGAGCCAGTTGTTGGTGACGCAGATGGCAGTGACGCAAAGATTCGGGGCAAAAATGGGTGCCTAAAAACGACGTCAGCCGTCGTCATCTCTGTTTATATCTATCACAGTATTAGTCACCATAGTTTTCTCACGCCACACGGCCGTCGGCATTGCGTCAAGAACGTGTTCACAAACTTATAGGTAGCCATAGTATACAGTACTCCCCAAAGATCTGTTCCTAAAGTCATATTTTTGTTCGCCGAATATCGAAAGTCTTCGAACCCATCGCCTCCAGTTGGTTCCTTTCAGAGACCAGACATGCTGTCCAGCTGCCTCACGCCAGGTCAATGGTAAACCCTGCACATTCATAAAAAGTAGGGTACGTACCGATTACCCGTTCCCTCCTGACTTTCGAGTCCTCAACACTCCATATTCTCTATTCAATCTTCCCTCCCCACACACTCCTCCGTCTGCTTCTCCCGTCGTGAGACATCGCTTCATCATTCCGGATCTACCGTCCTCAATTTTATTCTCACATGTTGCTTCAACCTTCAAACCCCCAATTTCGTCTATTTCTGCGCCTTCACTCATCCACGCCCACTCCTGCCTTCTCCGTCGATCCCAACATTCACACTCCTACCCGCTCATATGCGTCTCTCCAATCTCACGCTCCTTAAAGAGTAGGCTTCTGCAGACATGCGGAGCCGGTGTATACTCGGATAGTGAGTTGTCTTTTCTGAAAACGCAATGTGCAAGATCGGGATTTGTACAACCCATTTCTTCGGGCTTCTGCGACTACCCTTCTGTCAAACCCAAGCATTCATTCCCTCAAAAAACCCTGACCGGCGAATGAATTACTTGAATAGGACTAGCCTACCTTTGTTGACATCAGATACGTTATCGATCATTGATATCAGTTTCTTCACCTCCGGACTCTGCCACCGCGAATGATCGCTATCAGCATTTGAGCTAGAGCTTGTTCGAGGCAATCGATCCTGTACAGCAGTGCACCTAGTACTACCATTCCATAACCATAGCGGTATCAACCGGAAAGCTAAATTGTGTGAATGCTAAAGTAGATCTGCAATACCAAGTACCGTCAAATCCCGATGTCCGTCATGTTTGGGCGTTTGAGTTGCATCCAGTGCTTCCCCTTAACTTTGTACCTTGAGAGATGGTGTCTCGATTGCCACTTGATTAATGATTCTTATTTGCCTCCATGACCAGCCCAGAACCCGATCGGCGTTAACATGTCAATGGGATCGTGTATGAGGTTCAACGCTCGGTGGCGCCGCTGTTGCGCAAAAGCACAAACAACGTTTTCTCTGGTCCATCGGACGATATTCCGATGACTCTACTTGACATTAACTTGGAGACTGTGCTCCTTGTCGAAGCGCCCGAATGATAATCCAAGTGTGTGTATCATTGAAAGAGAGTAGGAAAAGAAAGAAAAACAATACATCAAACGTACAAGATAACGGAAAAATAATAGAAATCCAAAGCACGAGAGGAGCGAAACATTACATGCCGCTCCTGCACTTGTTTATTTAACAACCGCTTACGACTGAGCCTCCTCCGCTTCCGCTTCCTTTGTTTCACTCGCCTCTTCAGTCTTCTCTTCTTCCACACTAGTAGTGTCAGCAACAATAGAAGAAGATTCCTCGACTCCCAGATCTTCCGGAACAGAAACTAATACGCCCTCCTCTTCCTCCTCCTTGGCTGTTTCTACAGTCACATCAGCGGCGGTGGCGGTGGCGGACTCTGAAGGGGCTAGCTCTTCAGCGGTCTCGCTTTCCTCTGTGGATTCCGTTTCCAATTCATCGGACTTTGGCTCGGGCTGAGCTTCCTCGACCTGGGCAACAGCACTAGAAGCATCCTCATTCGCTGACTCTTCATTTGACACAGATTCGGATGCAGGCTCAGCTTCAGCCTGCCCCTGCGCGTCCGCGAAATTCTCCTCCTTCTTAGGGGAATCTTCGACAATGCGGACATCAAGGGGGACGGAATCGGAAGGCGCTGTGGATGAGGAGGGTGTCACAACAGGTAGCTCAGATTCTTCTTCTAATGTCGGTGGAGGGGCAGCTTCAGCTTCCGCAGCTTTATCCACCTCGTCAATAGCAATAGCAGGTGTAGTTTCGTCTGACTCTTGTGGCCCCTCTGACTCGTCCGTGTCTGGGTTATCCGACGAAGACAACAAAAGGCCGTCTTCTTCTTCTCCTCCTGTGCCCACAGTGGCCGTTTCCGCCTGCTGTGACTGCACTTCAGGTACCGGTTCCGGTTCCGATTCAGGTTCTGGTGCGGGCTGGACTGCAGGCGACTTGGACAACTCCTCAATGATAGAGGTCGCATCGCTGAATACCATAGTATCGGTGCGGTTACGACCAAATCGTCTTCCAGGACTACCAGAACCAGGCGATTTCGAGTCGTCTTCCAAGTGCGGTGGAGATACATTCAAGGCATCGGAAGCGGATGACGGTTCCGCATCAGAGTCGTTGGAAGGATTTTGGTCATTACTAAGGATTGTCGGCACGACTGCAGCAGCATTGAGTTTGGGCTCTTCCCTGCCTATTTCTCCATTATCATCCCTCGTAGGGATAACCAAAAACTCTCTCGGTACAAGATTCCAGCGTGCCACAATTTCCTCGAATCTTCTATATAGACTAGACTCGGCTTCAGCTTGCTCGAAGAGGGCGCGGTGGTGGAAATACGCGTGCGCGAATATCCTGCCTAGGCGGCGAGCCAAGGAGCTAAAGTGCCTATGGCTCTGAGCGGGGATGCTTAGGCGAGAAGGGAAGGCACGGGGAGAGTTGAGCAGGGCGGTGGCAGAGTCGATGGTATGGAGAATGTAGTCTATGGCGCAGCATTGTTCCATCCCTCCGTCATTTCCGTGTGCGACGCAGAGATAAAGCCATTCTCCGGCTTTCATTTCTGGACAGGTCTGACGCGTACACTCGGTTTGCAAGTTCGTTATTAAAGGGTGTGTCAAGTCTTGAGCAAGTCGTCTAACTTGGTTCTTAGTACTACGTACTGTGAATCATGAAATTTTTTTTCTTGACCTACCGTAATTGTTCGTATATCCAGCAAGCTTCATCTACATTGGGAATCTTGGAAGAGTCGGTGTCCTCGCCTGCGCTTTTCCCATTGCCGTTACCATTTTTACCAGGGATAGAGACTATACGGTCCACATCATGCACATCGAGTCGAATGACCAACGAAATGTATTCTTGCAGCTGAAACGCGCTCTCTAAAGAGCTCAAAGATGGAATGTTTTCAGGCCTGACCGGGTAGAAGATGTCTATTCGGGA
This sequence comes from Collybiopsis luxurians FD-317 M1, assembly GCA_000827265.1. Lineage (NCBI taxonomy): Eukaryota > Fungi > Basidiomycota > Agaricomycetes > Agaricales > Omphalotaceae > Collybiopsis > Collybiopsis luxurians. The sequence continues at coordinate 823,822 of KN834758.1, read as the reverse complement.
ACCGCGAAGAGGTCGAGGAACTGGAACTGGATTAGCGGTGGTCATTGTTAGACGCGTAGAGAGAAGAGTTGGTTCGCTCGGCAGGCAAAAAATTGAGCGCCTCCATTAACTTGGGCGCTTAACAAGGTTGCTTCCCGCCCCCATCTCGATTGTTGCTCAGTGCTTAAGATTTAAAACCAGAGTCAACATTTCCATCGCGATTTTACTCTTTCTTGACCGCGCCCGACTCTTGATCAAGTTTAAAAGTGACCGTGGTGACTGAGGAACGTGCGCCAGTTTTGTACGTCTTTCGAGAAACAATCGCAGATGAGTAGTATATCTGCAGCAGCATCGCCTGCTCAATGAGGAAAGGAGACTCGTTAATTGAAATGCAAGTATTCAACTTCGAGATAAGTAACCGAACGATTTCTAGAAGCAGACTTTCTTCGAGAAAGTGCATACCATATAGAGGATCAACCTGCTCATCCAACGCATAGGGATGCTTCCCGCGCAAAGACACATCACTTTTTTGCTAGGTTTATGGGAAATACCTTCATGTTTTGTACGAGAATGTAATTCCATCAATGCTTCTCGTCAATCGTTTATTTGCACAAGCAGCGCTATAGTCAGTCCAGAAAATCTTCCCTAAGCAGTTGACCCCGTAGCTCAGCGGTAGAGCGTGAGATTCCAGTAATAGTGTGTTCTGGATTCCTCAAGGTCATCCGTTCAATCCGGGTCGGGGTCAGTTCAGCGCGTCTTTAGTTTCTTTTTACGCCTCCCTCATTGGGGTATTGGCGGCTCGTCATTCTAACCCAGCACTCTCCTACTTGATTCCTATCATATTTGCCTACTCAATCTAGATCCAAGATTGCCAATGCGGCTATCTAATTCAACGATTAACACATCGCAAACATAGATTCACTCTAGTAGATGATCGTGGGCCCCATGTTTAGTCCCTCATTAACAACCACTCTCGAACTTGCCTTCGACTTCGCCTATCCTCCCCTCAATCAACTTCATAAATGTTTCCAAGCCCAACAACACCCCTCGATCCGGTCCCTGCCCTGGAACAAAGCGGGTGTGGGCAAAATCGATCAAGGAAATGGTGCACGGAGAATGTGGTTTTCGTTTCGAGTTGGTATTCGTTGAGGTGGAGCGGGGCGAAGTCGAGTCGGGTTGTACAGAAGCTTCCGGCACATCCTCACCTTCGTTCGGATCATCTTCCTCCTCCTCCTCCTCATCTTCATCTTCACTTTCAGAATCCTCGCCGTCTTTCTGATCCTTCATCCGTTCTTCCATCCACTTTACGCCGTCCTGCGCTACATGCTCATCTCCCTCCCAAACAACCAATAAGCTGGTAGCGATCAATCTAAGTTCCGCTTTTGCCAAAATTCCGCGGAGACGGTTGACTGAAGAATGAATTCTGCGGAGGATAGGGAGCAGGAGAGGGGCTGGAAGTCCAAGATCTTGTCGCGTGGATTTGTGGTTGTCTATTGGGACTGGCACGCTATCACCGAGCAAAGGAAATACTCTTCGAATGCCTTCAGCTAGTTGCTCTTTCTTAAGTGACTGACCGTACACCTTGGTGGTCACTACAGGTTGGGATGGATCATCCGATGACGGAGTTGGTTGAGGGTGGACCTGGAAGAAGAAAAGGCGAAATGAGCACTTGACGTGTACGGGCTTATGAAATAGAGTATCAGCGAATCGATGACGAACCTGAAATCCAACGAGTCTCATGCCGGTTTCTCCACTAGTGGTTTGCTGAGCCCTCTTCGTCATCTTTATCTTTTTCTCCTCCGAACAGTTTGGATCTAATTCGTCGTATAAGATTGTACCGAGCTTGACATCGATAATGTTGGGCTTGGCGAAATCGTGCTGAAGATTCGAAAGAACCAGTTGCGGTTGAGTAGAGGCATGTATATACCGAGTCACTATTAGCCCGACGCGTAGAATACAGGAAAAGATCCCTATCTTTCGCATTTTTATGGGTTGGCTGAGCTATCGTTTCCGGGGTCAAGTTCTGTGCAGAGCTCTCTGTTCTCGTCTCATCCATCTCCGCGTTCTCTTGTAGCCTCAGTGTCCCATAGAAACGAGGGACGTATCTGCTCAACCGATGGAGATTTTGCATTGATCTCAACGTGTTATCGTCTATCTTCGGATTGGAATCTTCTTCGATTGAGATGACGCCTGTCCTGGCCTGCTCCATGACGGTATAAAACTCATTTTCTAGAGGTAGAGCCGGTTTGATGAGCATAGAGCCATCTTCAGTCGTTTGAATGGTGTTGGGATGACCGCCTACTTGGAAGAAAAGCTGCGAGTGTGACATTGAGATGATGGAATTGAAGCTGGTAAATTAGCGCCCTAGCTGTCTTGTCACCTTGCTTGCAAGGTCTATTCTGCTTCGAAACATAAGTTTGCTCTGATGGGATATATATTGCTTATGTACACAGTTTTCCCACTCACTAAGTTGCGCGGCCTGTCTGTTACATAACACGCTGGGAAATGTTTGCAACGATGGAGTAGACCCATGCGAAGAGAGTGAGTGGGTGGAGCGCAGCGACGCCCCGAGCGAGACTGAGCCTAGAGTTTACATGAGTATACACTTTTCAGAATATGTCTCATGGTTCACATTAAATCTACACGAACATTACAAGCAAGGTGCTGACCAACGGAGTGGTCCTTAATTTGTTTCTCTCTCGGTATATCATTCCGAGTCCTCGGTATTCTCAGAACGAAACTGATGCGGCCAAGCTGAGCTCCGATCTGAAGGTATGGAAGGTTTGTTTTCCGCAAAAGCTATCTCCTGTTCAGACTCGACTTCATAGACCACAATGCACATTTTCGGCGATTAATTTGTCCCCTTCACTGGGCAATATCTTAAGTTTTGTCGAGAGCGACGCTAGTAAAATAGTCCTCACGCAGTCCATATTGAGTATCAAATGCATGCTGATTCCTTGGTGAGTGAATACTAAAGTTGTAGGAAACGGGCGGCGAACAGGACCGCAAAGTTGGCGAAGCTTAGAATAGCTATTAACCACTCACCCACACTCAGTATTGCACTCTCGAACCGCCGGACTTCCTGACAAGGAGCTCATTTATGTCCTTGCGTGTATCGAGGATGACAAAGTAATTTAACAACCAAAGACACCGATAGAATTTGACTTATAGTAGTCCAGGCAATAGCTGCCCGTCCTTCGTGGCTCTCATTCAATCACCGGAGCATTTCAAAGCCCATCGCGACGACTAGGTTTCTCTAGTGCGTTATTCCCACATGTAATAATTCTCTTCCTTGGCTCGTTTATCTGCGTAGGTCCTTGAAACTTCAATTTTCTATGTAACTCCAATACTCTGTGGGAATGTGTTGCCGCCTGTTGAGCATTACACAGGATTCCAGTAATATATCTGTGAAGCTGGCTCCCTTCCTGCTCCCCTTCAGACTGAGAATGGCACTTTCATCTTTGCTTTTCTAGTACCTCGGCCTGAGTATAACGAGCTGGACAAGAAGCAAGATAATTGACCAATTTGTGAGTGAAGCACACTTCAACATGTCCGGAAATGGCTCCTTCGGCCGGAGCAGGTGCACCCATGTCTACCTTTGCCAACGACCAGAACTCCAACTCCATCACAATCGGGAGGCCACGCACGACAACCTCCATCACGTCCCTGTCTCCTTCTTCCAAACCAAATTGCCTGGTTCAAGGAAGACATCATTTCTGGTCCAATTGATTGACACTTCTCGCTGATTGCTCACGGGTAGTTGAAAGAGCTCCGGCAAGAGGGAGCAAGGAACCAGGTTTCACCACTTGCTATCTGAGCCGCTCGACAGTTATAAGGTGTCAAAGAAAAAAGGTTGGTTTGTTTGAAACTTACAGATAAGTTTTGGGGGCTGCGCGCTGCTGTCAGTTGTTGACAAATTTGTTCATTCAGAGTAATTTATTTATATACCATTAGTCTTTGTGTCTCGAAGGATGTAACCGAGCCTGGGCTGGCCATTGTCCTCTGTCCAAAGCTGGAATTACCAATTTCAGTGCATTGGTTCAACTCATTGTTTGCCGATTTGTATACCAGCCTTGTTGTCCAACACCCTTTGCTTACCTACCAAGGACCAAGTAGTCTGTCAAGTAGAGTCAAATATTTATTAGATGATTACTAGTTGAGCTAGAAATTGATATATTATATATTCCCTGTGGAAATACCTGCACAAAAAATATGTGTATTATTCTGCCTCTGTGTAGTCTCCTGTCAGCATAATATTGTGTACTCACTCATGCTTTTCCTAGGCATGATTCACCACAAGTACCTCATAGATAGTCTCAAAATCAGCCCAAATGACATTGTTGTATAATCTAAATTGCACAAACTGAATTTGAGGACCAACATTTGTAAAATATACATTCACAGGACTGTTGCGCCATTGCAAAATAAGTACTATATACATGGAATAGATTGTCAAATGAAACAGCAAGGATTGGTGGAGCAGGTAAGCTGGCTAGGTCCTCTTCTTATCATGGGAAGGCTTGCGAAGGACCTGTTTTGAACAAGTTAGCATAGTGAGAGGAATATGGAGTACAGGTATTGATGATGCTTACCAGACCTCTTGCTTTCACTTCTGTCTGTGGATCAAAATGAACATTATTAAATTATCGAGATAAGAAAAACATAAAATACCCACCACAACAGTGTTGTCAATATTTTTGTTGACCACCATTGCCAAGACTGCATAATAACACTCTTCCGAGTGAAAGACGACATTGTGGTTGGGATTTTTATCCTGGTTTACCTATGAGAAAAGATAGAGTCACATATTCAACTTCAACTATTAAGTGACACTTACCTCAGCGGCAACCGAATCCAAGATACTTTTATCAAAACTGAAGATACTCTCAGACATTATGTGGGAGTATTAGCAGGATGAGGGAGGGTACTGGTCTACTTATTGGGATTCTTGATCTCCCTTTATACCCAGTTGCCGTATAAAAATAAGTATGTCTTCAAGCTGTTTCTTCCAACCGAGAGATCTTCCAAAAAGCTTAATTGACAGCTGCATACCAGCGAAAGTGCTTCTTTGTATTGAATACTGTTTTCCTATCACCATCATTCATCATGATGATGACCAGCTGGCATTTGTAGGTCCAGTTTTATTCTCGGAATGTCTTCCATAGCTTCTGGAGACCTGAGATCAAACATAATTATCTGATCAATTTATGTACATATGTGTAATCATTAGTAGACTGTAACAGCATTTATAATGTTCCGAGTAAAGGGTAGAACACACATGTATATTAATGTGACTCAATGTTTCTCATTTGTTCGGATTCCCGACTTCTTAGGAATGGAAGACTACTTAGTAGCTTCACCTGTCATTGTTCCCACAGGGACATGAGTTGAGGGGACACAGGGACACAGGGGCACCATAATTTTTCATTCGGACTCCTAACTTTATTATAGGGATGGATAAACGGCTCCACTGTAGGGACACAGGGGCACACCATAAGTATATGCTCAAGCGACATAATCTGTGGCCACCCATATGGCCTACGCAGCATCCACTGTGCCCTGGGCCCACCCAGATTGGCAATGATAGCTGATTATCATAAACGTAAATGAACTGGAAGACGCGAGTAAAGAACAGTGTGACTCTGTCGCACTGCTGCCCTCGATTGGCCCTCGAGGTCCGAGGAAAAAAAAAAAGTTGACAGACTGTTATTTGCCCGACCGAATTTCTTTTTTCTTTCTTCGAAAAACATTACGTCCTCGGGGGGCCGACATCGTCGTCTCCTCGGGAGTCTGTACGTACTTGCAGTGCGCACACTGAGCTACCCTTTTTTTGCTCAGAATTCCGAGGAGCGCCGCGATGGCACGCGTACCAGTCAGGCTTTTACCCAAAGGGACTCTAGATTCTATTTATGTGAATACAACATATGTGCATCTACTACGATAATAACAGCTACTTAGACACAGATAGAGCATGTATATATGTGCATGGACTGCAAAGAAAGACGGTTAAAGAACTTGCTGGATGGCTCGTAAATAGAATAGAAAAAAGGCGAAGCAGCAACGGAACCCCCGAGAAATAACACCTGTACAGAATACTCGATTACGAATATAAACACCCATCGTCCCAGCGGTCAGAGAAAAAGACCTTTCTTTTACAAATCACATCTGCTTCAGCGCCTGTAACGCGCACAAAGCCGCTTGGATGGAGAATCAGCATGTATGGGAGAGCGGAAAACGACACGTTAGGCTTACCTCCGACACCACTCCCGTCTTTGGCCAACCCAATATCGACCCGTTTCTCAACATCCGCTCCGACGATGTAGCGTAACGATTCGCGCATGGTGCGCTCAAAGTGGGGGTAGAATTGGATTAAACTGTAAAAAGCAGTTGGTAAGATTGACATTCCACATTCAACTGAACGCAATTAATGTACCTTCCATCAACACCGACCCCAATCTTCTCTTCTCCGTCCTTTTTCACTCCATTTACACCATTTTTCTTCCCATCCGCATCTACAAAGCTCGCTCTTCCTGTCTGTAACAAAATCGTAGCTACCGCAACGCCAGACAATAGCGCCGCACGACGAGCGACGAGGTGGCAAGCCCATCGGACGATCTAAGAAATGCGTGCGTGTGTCAATAAAGCCCAGCGAGAAAGGCATTCTAGCAGACTTACCGCTGCATCACGCAACGACACATCCTCGTCCGCGTACGCCAGCCTACTAACAACTACATGCCGTACCCTCTCCAATTTGGCCTTTGTTGCCTTTTTCAGATTCGCCAAACCCTCCTTCGATCCCAACTGTTCCCACCTCGGCAAAATATCACGATCGTCTCCATCCCAAGCGTTACTCTCTCCAACTTCCCCTTCTTCCTCATTCAGCTCACTCTTCGTCCACCCATTATCCGTGTTCTTCTTCCCTTGTTCTCCTCCTTCCTTCTTCTGCTTTCCCGATCCCGACTCGTCAACGACTAGCTCCCAAGCCTCCTCAACCTCACTCATCACACTCGTATCCAATCCCCACTGATGGTTCACCACGCTCGTTACCTTGCCTCCAAACAATAACGGTTTCGGCGCAGCGTCGATAAGCGAGAGGAGGACGTGCCGAGTGATTTCACCGAGATACATCCCAGAGATGAATTTCTCGAATGCCTGGAAGCGCGGGTTGATAGATGTACGGTCGAGGGCATTGTCGAAAGGGGTTGAGGGAAGGTGCGACCGCTGTTTCATCGAGGAATTTCAGAATACGCCTCTCTAGATCATAATAATACTCACCGTATTATTGAACGCACCCCATTCAGTGTTTACTACCATGTGACCCCCTTTTGCAGCAGCAGGTGAATTCCCTAGCTTTGGGATTTTGGCTGCAAGGGACTTCTCGAATCACATCACCCGACAGCAGGAAGGATTCAACACGTACCGACTTCCTCCAAATAAGCCCCGTTTGTCCCGGTACCAAAGATTGCACCGAGTATGCATCCACCGGACGTGTAAGCTCTTGAGAGCAAGGCACCGACAGTCTAAATCGGATTTCACGATCAGGAACATAAGGATGGAATGACCGAGACGAAGAGCTGGACTAGGCTGGAACGGAGAATCTCACATCGTTGACCAATGCTACACATTTGACGTGCATATGTTTCCTATCGAACGCATCTTGTAGCAATTTAACGACATCGTTTCCGATAGCGTTTTTCGCCGAAAATCCTTTCGTCCAGGTGAGGATCTTTCCCGCTCCCAAAGCCGTCTGTTCGACAGGGAAGGAAAAAGTGAGTCCTAGAGGAAGAACGTCGGGAACGGGTTCTGAGAGAGGTCCGAGAGGTCCGGGGGGTCCGGGGGATGGGGGAGGATGCGAAGTAAGGAAAGCGTCGACAGAATCAGCGAGATAATCTGATTATAATTGATAAGTTGACATTCAATGTTCAGCTCGAGACGGATCAGTGCATTGAAGCTCACCAAATAAGACTGAGGCTTCACCGGTTTTGAGCTGATCCGATACTTTATATTTTTGCTGTCGAAGCTTGAATGTCTTGTCGCCGTTCAGTACGACTTCGCACACTCGGAGGTTTGTTCCACCAAGATCTAAAGCGAGGAAGGTCCTACCGATCCACAAACATTGTTTAAACTTGTTCCGGAACAAAGATGAGATGTACAAACCCAGTTTCTGAACCATCGGGGACTCCGGTAACGAAGGTGGGCCTAGGACGGTATCGGCGATAGTACGGGGAAGAAAAATCAACACTTATACAGACACCATCGCCATAGCCTCATTATATTTTCCCAAACCGATTTCGAATTCTTGCAAGAAAGCTCTTGTGAGTTGTTTCAAGAGAGGTGGCTCGAGAGTTAGCTGATAATCGATATCATCTAAAACCTTTTGAGGGTTTTGATGGAAATAGGAAGAGGTAGAAGCCATTAAGGAAGGAGATTGGGAAGGAGATTGGGATGGAGATATAGGGATGATGGAGGTTAAAGATGAAAGTTATGACGGTGTAAATTCCTTTTTTGGCATTTCAAGCCGTTCCTAGCTAAAGGCGCTTGAAGCTTCTGAGCGCTTATTATCACTCTCACTGTTCCACCATCCAGTATGTTTGGCAAACTTGGTACGTGTCTTGAAATTTCCAGCTAAATTTGTATCCCGAGTCAAATTTTATTAGTTCACCTTGGATTCGATGCTCTATTGATCAGTGCTTTTCTCGCCGGCGTAAAACGTACAACAGGACTTACGTAGGTCTGCTGCCGCTTCATACGTAGATCCCTTGTTCAATTCTCCCGTTAAACAGACCTGCTTTATCACAAGTTCCGAATAAAGACATCCGTCGTAAGCTGTACATTCTTGTTTTTTCTAGCCCATTCCAACTCATATACCAAAGAACTACTTCGATCATATCTCGAGATAGGTTTGTGAGCGCCACTCATCGAGAACAGTCTTGGTAACTTTTCTGCAGGCGAATACGCTTTTGATTTGGCAGTGGTGTTTATTGGTGTACGTCGTGGTGTACTCTGCATGGAACGCTGACTGACCATCTTTCCAGCGTTCATCCTCTTTTGAACGTAGACGATAACTGTGACAGTCAGCAGTCGTCATTTTGGTGCTTCTTCGGACTTGATTCTGATTTCCGACTGTTATTGTCAGACACATGTATTACTACTCCCCTCTCATCGCCCTGCACTTCTCAACGGCAGATGCACCATAGGAGTGCAAAGTTCACATTTAATCTTGCATCGCTCTGTTGCTGTCAATCTTATTTATACATTCCTTCCTCGGTCTCAACCGATAACATATCCTCAATAAATACACAACAACGCTCGGAATGTCTATCCTAGGAAGTTGTACACGAAGAAATGAAGAACGATGGACCCTAGGACAAAGTCGGCGAAAGCTCTGTACACGAGTGTCAGGCGAAGATATGAGAGCATTGTAAGGAAGCACATACCGCTCCGGCGAAACCTGTTTAAACTCGAGCTTGTTCTCCGGATTCACCTGTAGTCTTAGCGAAGCTGTAAGGACGAATTGACCGACGGTGCTAGCGAATCTATACACAGTCCGTGTCAGAGGTCAAGCTAAGGCAACAACACCGTAAACACGTACCCAGCTAAGAATGCATTAAACGGAAAGTTGGTGACCAGAATACAATAGACAAACTGGATGATTCCAGAGGCCATAAGGAAGACAAGGAAGGCGTCGATGAATTTTAAACGATCGGAAGTGTTTTCATTGTATGCTTTGAACAGCGCAGAGATAGCTGCAGCGCCTGAGGAGGAGGAAGGAGACGAGCTAACTTTGGATGGAGCAGTTTTTGGTGGCATTTTGGGTGAGAAGAACACTGAGACTGAACGCGGTCGACGTGGAGGGAACCGGCAATTCCGGCAAAACCACGTGATTTGCCTCGGACTCTCCGGAATTCCAAAAAAACTTTTATTTCTTTCCTCATCCCTCCGCCATGCACAGATTCGGGCTTTCCAGATTAAAAGTATGCTCGTCGTCGCATGGCACGGCTTCGACGCGTTTGATTGCACGAAAAATGCATACAGCCAAAAAACTTCCTTACAATGTTAACAAAGGTTTGGGTGAATTCTTGCCTCCAGCTGCACTCAAAGTCGTCGGTTTGGACTATCAAAAGGGTCTTTTGGATAGACTGAATGAGGAAGTACGGGGTCAGTAGCCTCTGTCCGGCTCTTTTCAAATTGCTGACAATATTTCCAGGTACCGAAATGGAAGGACAGACCATTGTGCAAACCATCGTTTCCGCCTCTCCAGACCGTTCACGCGTCTTAGCGTTTAATTACGCCAGTCTCGCACTGAACAATCACTTTTTCCTTGAACAACTCGTAGGTATTCTAACTACATTATTATTCCCTAACTCATCCCCTCTCCTCAGAAACCTCCGTCACCCGACTACCACGACCACCAACACCTCATCTCTTCAGCCCTCGAGACAGAAATTCGCGCACAACATGGAAGTCTCGCCCAACTCAAATCTGCATTCTCCGCCGCAGCCATGGGTCTCTTCACCAACGGCTGGGTATGGTTCGTCACAGACGCCAACGGCAACACCGCCGTCGTGCCTACTTTTGGCCCAGGCTCACTCCTCATGCGCTCCCAATCCTACATTGCCCATACCAAAGACCTAGAAGTGGGCTTTGATCTCGGTCAGTGGAATCGCGGTGACCCGCTCCCTGAGGACGATCCGTATCATGAAGAATGGAAAGATGAGCTTCAGCAGAGGCATCGAGAGGCCACCATGAACCCTTCCACTAGTCATCCCACACCCACACCTACATCCAACTCTCCTCCTCCACCCGGAACGACCCCCTCCTCCCCCGCCTCAGCCGTATCATCCTCCCAACCCCAAAACCCCACCAATCCACCGCATACACGCTCGCTGCACACTTCTTCTCCCGCGCTGATGATGAACACCGACGACGATGTCGTAACGCAATACAGCCGCGCGCCTGCATCAGTTACGGACGACCCTCCAGTATCGACGAGACCAAAGAACATGTCGCGCACGGACGTGCTGACGATGGGTGAGACGCTCTATCCGCTGTTTTGTGTCTCCGTGCATGAGCATGCGTGGATGAGCGCTGGGTATGGGGTTTGGGGGAAGGAGGAGTGGTTGAAGAAGTTTTGGACGGTGTTGGATTGGGAGAAGGTTAGTAAGGCGTATGGGCATTATACGGTCCAGATGAAGCAGGAAGCGAGGTAGACGGTATGCGACGTTAGTTAGACGGGGAAGAAAAAATTATGGTAATCTAGAGAGAATAATCTAACATGCTTTAAAGCCTTATTTTACCCCGCTCTGAATATCTTACTCGCGAGTACTTGAGCATATTAGCAGGATTCAAGTAGGGGTCTGTGACTATGTTTTCCGGCCGAGTCTCGACTTTTGTCTGCTCTTGTCAAGCCTACGCAGACCGCAAATGCAGTTACAACAGCTATCTTCATATCAGATCTAGTGAAATACAAGTATTTTTTTGAACGATTTCTTTATTCTCGACTAACGCGCACAACTCGAATTCCTATACGCTCAACTGTCCGGTTCCAATGCCTCCCTGCTGCTTACCACCTCTTATGGGCTGGACGCACTGCGTAAGATGTTTTTGGTGAGCATGAACAGATCTGTTGCGTAGCAGAAGAAGAAAAACTCACTGTCAAATTCCCAAGTCCACGCGGAACAAGGTTGCTCTGCGAGATAAACATAAGCCTGTAAAGCAAAGCGAGTTCGGTGAGTATAACAATGTCTGGAACTAAGAGCAAAACAAAGACAAAAAGAAAACAAAGACACGTACATTGGCAACGTCCTCTCCGCTCACCCTGTTATTCCTGTCATCAGCCCAGTCGGGCTTGTCAGCGTGGTCGGAACGGGTCAAGGGCGTGTTGATTTCTGAGTACGGATGTATTTTGGAAGGGAATAAAAGGGGAGAAGAAGATTCAATTAACGTCCTTTGCGGAGTGTGAGTTTGACTTTGGATTAAACTTACCTCCATCGACGAAAGCCTACAACAATTTAAACCATTAAGTCTCAAGAGAAACAGATAATGAAACATGCACATACATGAATAACATGAACGTTCTCCGGCCCAAACTCCTTCGCCAAACACTGGCTCATAGCCCTCATCCCCCACTTGGCCGCCGACCCTACGGCAAACATCGGTCCCGTCGCTGCACTGGCGGGCGATCCCGTAAAAATCAACGTCCCCCGCTTGCCCGTGACCTCATCGATAGCGTTGTGCTTGACAAAGGTCGAGAGGACTTGTTGAGCGAATGTGAACGACCCCTCGATGACGGATTCTTGGGCGAGATGGAGGTCCCCCAACGTGGTTTCGAGGAAGGGTTTGCGAATTCGGTCGCTTGCGTTATATAGGGCTACACGGACAGAGTATTTAGAGGGTGGGAATCGGGAGAGGATGGATTGGTAGGCAGAGGTGAGGGAGGAAGAGGAGTAGGATAGGACGGGGAAAGTTGCTGCCTGTAGAGAGGTAAGTAACCAGATACGATAGATATCTAGATTTCTAGTTCTTAAAGGGCGTCAAGGGCTGACCTCGTATCCCGCATCTGTCAATTCTTTCTCCAAGCTTTTGAGGTTCTCGGCGTTTCGAGCAATGAGGGCGATGCTATATCCCTTACGACCGAATGCAACACTAACCCAAAGTTTTGCAGATCATGCCAATGATAGAACGTAAAAAATGTGAAATCAACTAACGCTGTTGCTGCGCCGGTACCTCCGCCTCTTGCGCCTGTTGTGACCACGATCCGCGATCAGCTTCGATCCATAAAAAGGAGGATCCGGCCTACCTGCTACAATAATGAGTGGTTTAACTGAGGCCATTGTACAAGAAAAGATACAACTACCATCGCCAACGCATCTCTCGTCCTTTTATTCTCATTGCGGTCGGGATTAGACTCGGGCTATCATCAGCTGATATCACCATCTTTGAGTGTTGGATGATTGAGCTCGATTGAGTGCTGTAAATGTTGCGGCCGTAACCAGCCTGTTGGAGGCAGGCAGCCTACGAAAGTAGCTCCAAGTATATGCGCTCCTTCCGAATGTGATCGGACGCTCTGTCTTACACCATTCACGAGTAAAAATGTTGTTAAATCGACGAAAAACAGGAGAGCCACAGTGCAATGGGAAACGGATCCTATTATGAATTGTCTCTAGTACAAGATACACCGGGTGTAGGCAAACGTCATTGCGGGCGTTGGCCACTACGTTCTCAATTTATTACAACGCCGCCATTTGGATGAAGCTAAAAGCAATATTAGATATAAGGAGATTTACTGACGATTCAGAAACCCCACGTACCATATTCCCAGAAATATAACTTGAATCCTCGCTAGCCAAAAACACACAGCATGTAGCTACTTCGACTGGTTGCCCGGCTCTTCCCATTGGAACCCCACCGCCAGTGGTAAAAGTCTCGACATTGGACTTGTCAAAAGTCGACGGAACGAGTGGTGTCCAAATGGGACCGGGACAAATTGCTGTAGGAATTGAGCGTTCGTCAAAGGTCAAAGATCTCAATTGCTTACCGTTGACACGAATCCCTTTCTCGCCAACGACCTGATTACTGAGAGCCCTCGTAAACGATACTATTGCACCCTTAGTTGTCGTGTAGTCCAACAAATCATCTCTACCAATAAACGCGTTGATGCTGGCCATATTTATGATACTTCCTCCTCGGGGCATGTGCGGTAAAGCTGCCTTGGTGACATGGAAGTAGGAATGGATGTTCAACGCAAACGTATCGTGCCACTGTTCCCCAGTGAGCCCAGACATCTCTGTGTCGGTATTCTCCAGTTGCTGAGCTGCATTGTTTACGAGAATGTCCAGGCGATTTGAGAATTTTGACAAGTGAGATTTGACGGCAGAGATGCAATTAGCTTCTTGGCGTAAATCAGTAGCGAAGAGATGCACAGTCCGGGCGTTATTGGTTTTCTTCATGCTATCAAATCGAATACGTTAGGTTAGCCCACTTTACCAAAGCCTGAGGCTTACATATACTCCCTAGTTTCCTCGGCGTCCTTTTGCTCATCTTCCTTGTATACAAGCGTCACATCGGCACCCTCCAAAGCAAACAAGATGGCTGTTGCCCTCCCGATTCCACTGTCTCCACCACTTATCCAGGCGGTCTTGCCTTCAAGTTTCCCATTCCCTTTGTAGGGCTTTCCGTTGGCGTAGATATCGTCTACCGGTTTAAGATCTTCCGGAAAGCGAAATTGCTTTCCTGGACGTTCGCCAGGGCGATTCTGAGCTTCGACCTGGCCTTTAGCTTTATCCACCTCTTTGGACTCGGGTGAAGCGGATAAATATTTCGTGAATATTTCGGCTGGATATTGAGAAGAGTGAGAAGAAGACATGGTTACTTGAGATTCAAAGGACGAACCAAGACATTTCTATATAAAGGGGATGCGATTTCCGAAATGATGTCAATTTGTACGTCGAGGCTCCGAACTGCTGGATAGCAATATGACGCTGAGATCCAGACGTCAGAGTGAACGAAATTATTCTTACTGTGCTGACGAGCTCGCTAGCCAGATCTGAACCAGATCGTTCGGAGAGTGTAATGGAAGTACGAGGAAAAGTGGCTGAATTTCCTTTTCCGGATTTCTCAATTTCTCTAAATACTTTCTTTCCTCTCTATTTATTTTATCACTTAAGCCCTTAAGATACACATATATGCAGCTCGAACTAGACTTGGCAGGTTTTAGGTTCAAGATTGTCGCATGGATCTTGGCTGTAAATACTTGAATTGGCGAGCAATAACTAGTGCTGCTGGTGGCTCCTCTTTCCATCCAGACGGTACGTCTGCGTGCGCCCGGTCCTTCTAAACCCGGTCTACCTACGATTAGACACCTTCCCAATCTCTGGTATGGCAGTGGTAAAGCTTGAATGAGAATCGTTCGCCGACGGGAGCTGTAAAGTTTTGCATAAAGATTGACAATTTGCACAGGTACAGAAGAACCCAACTCCATTGGGGGAATGCAAATTTCTACGGCACCGTGTAAGCGAACAGGCACAGTGCTCATTGCAGCGAGGCAAAGAAATCATGCGTCGCTGCCGGAGGTAATGATTATCGATTATCGGTCGATGACCTGTGTAGTGCGGCCATTTCGCTTGCTTGAGGTATGGCACTCTGGCTGGTAAAACGAATTCTGCCTGTGCCACACGTACACGAGGATACACATGCACAGGATACCACGCAAATTAGGATCAACATTCTTTCGAGGGCGTTAGGATCACCATAAAAGACGACAGGCCACAGGCGTGTTGTTTTCCCCAGGGCGGCTGGTCCGGTGGGTCTTAAGTCTTATTCGATGGCGATTCGTCCCCAATATCTGGACTCAGACTAACCTATGGCTTCGTTAGTTTGACTATACAAGAACCTACTCTCCGGCGCCGATTCCGCTGGACAAGCTCTTAATACTGCAAGCGGTATGTTTCTATCTGTTCATGTCGAAATTGATTCTAACAACCGCGTAGATTGCACTAAAATTCTACTATTTCAGTCTCCATTATCCTATACAGCAGTCGAGAATGCTCTGGTTATCGCGATTTTTTGCCCTGTGTTGCATTTTCAGCAGCTTCCTTGCAGTAACTGCATCTCCCTTCCCTCCTACTGGCCTTTCGGCAGTAGAACTTGCCAGGCGACGCCCAACGAGTGAGTTTTCCTTATCCTTACCCTCTTTCCATAGTAATAATACTAAGCCTTTTAACGCTCAGCTGTCCGATTGAGAATAACTATTCTCAAAAGTGGAACTATGGGCCTTGCCCTTGGTAAAACAGAAATCCGACCCATTTTCAAGGATGGCCATTTCGATAGTTTCTCCGTGGTTGGATTTGATCGGTCGTCTGGCAAGACTGTTCAGGACCTCAGAGTTACGGCCAAATTTAAAGACCTGAACCAACGTGGAGAGATTATTAGAGACCTCCAGATGCTCAAACCCGCGACGCCTCAGAAGTTTTTACAGGAAGCTATTGGTTACTTGAAAGCTGAGGGAGTAGTAGACAAAAATTTTGTACTGCGGCTTCCTGCTCAAATGAAGCCAGCGAGTACCTCCTAGATTCGTGAGGGCTTAGTAGTCGAAGAGATGAAGGGGAGAGTGGCGTGCTTATAAGCGACTTATTACATATTCGTGTGGATGCAGTGGAATCGAGTCACCGACGACGAAGCTCAATCAAAAAAGACGTATGGAAACTTTATAGCAACTCTGAGACCAAATTAAATTTATGTATTTCCTTTCGCCACACCAACAGAGGTGGCAGATCGTATAGCAATCGCAAAGGGTAAATAGACGCTCAACAGGTGTAGCGCTTGGTGAGCGCTTGACGCATTTGTCCACGTCCGGACACTCGTCCATGGGTCCTTCAAGTTGCGCAATGGACGATTCTTGCTGATGATCGCGATGCAACATCTTCCCAGCTGCGCAGCACGGCTTCAGTTTGGAAAAATCATTGGAAAGCAAGTTAGAAAGTTCTTTTTTCCCTTTGTTCATTTTTCTTTTTCCCAGCCGAAACAGAGGCTTACTTCCAGCAGTACTCACTGTTAATTCAGCTTTCAGATTTGAAAATCTCGTCCTCCAGCTTACAATAATTCCAAGGCCTGGAGAAATGGTACCAAAATCGGCATTTAACGAGAACATGCAGCATTTAACCTTGTAAGTACTAATCATGCTGTCAAATTTCAATACTTAGGACGTTTCATTCCCTCTTTTTCCATCGTCCCTATCGATTAGTGGTCAAATCATCGTGTTGTGGTTCTAGACATGCACCGCGAAGCCGGGAGCTCGAATCTCCCTAGGGACATTGGACGAAATTGATTCAGATTTTTTTTTTTGGATAGTGTGGTATCGATGCATCTGTCAACCTCGACAGAATGTTCAAGCCAATAGGTAAGTAAAAATGAAGTTTCCCGCGTCTCAGAAACAAGTCTCCTTTGAATCGACGCTGTAGACATGGTCAGCTTCAAGGCAGATATTATTGCCAGAATTGATTACAATTGCAATTGCGCAGTTGAAGACTTATGCCCACGCCGATCGCTGTTATCATTTTTGGTCAATCTGCGCAGTATAAAGTCGTGCGACAACTCTCATTTTGAGATGTCCCTGACAGTGACTGTGATAGGGCGCGGTTTCAAGTTCAAAGCAACTGCGATACTGATTTTTGCAGCTTCTGTCCTCTCGCGACTGATGTGTACTCTTCAACTTCTTTTTTAGATATTGGGTTCGGTGGTGTAGTGGTTATCACGTCTGTCTCACATGGTTTGCGAATTATTCTTGTGTGCACAGGAGGTCCCCGGTTCGAGACCGGGTCGAACCACGTTTTTGATAGGAGGAATGGAAGGTTGCATTTTTGCGCCACATTGTTGCTTGATTGTTGCTGCGTAACTTGGCAGGATGATGTCACAGGAGCCCTCAAAGTGGATATCCGGGATGCTCACACCGAAGGCCCTTGAAAAAATTTCTTGTCTCCGAATAACCTGCATCTAGTAGCTCCACGAGGGAGTCCCAGGATCGGCTTGCTCCCAATTGAATTCAACCAACAAGTATAATAGCATCTCCTGGAAACATATATCAGGTGGATCAGCTATCAATACCAGTATCACAAAAATGAATAGCTCTGGCAGCAGCTCCGATGCTGCATCTGGTGCACCCAGCCAATCTTCTCCAACCACTCCCACATCCCCAACGGCTGCTGGAAAAAAACCGGAATCCGCTGTCAATCATTCAGGCTCACAAAATCCCCGTCCTTTTCTCTCCGCTTCGGACTTGGCTGTCGAAGAAGACATCGCTTCTCCCCCGTATGCCAGTACCTCCAACCTGGCCAACCAGGAACTACTATTAAACTCCAATAATCCCTATTCTACCTATCCGCCCAGTCCTGCCTATAGATCTCAAGTTAATATGAACGAAGAAGTACATCTTGGAGGTGACCGACAGGCCAGTGCGGACGAGAAATGGGAAGGAGAATTGCGAGACACCAAACTCAAAGTGCATTATCCTGAATCCGTCGACCTCGAACCTATTCCTGTTGTTTCCACTAGTTCTGTCGCTTCAAACAAGGCATACCTTCGTATAGACGATATGCCACCTCCCAACAGAGATTTTACCAGTAATACCCATCCCGCAGATACAGTCTCGCTTGCTGGGACTGACGACGAAGAAGATGACTCGGATTATGACTGGAGTGGTGAAGATGATCTTGTTGACGAAGAGGCTAAATTTGAGCACAAGATGGGAGTTCAACGTAAGAAAACGGGATGGGGATTGAAAAGGTAAGTCCAGCAGCGCCTCAATTAGAAAAAAATTTGACAGTCGCATAGAATTATCACCCTTCTTTTCTCGTCTCTCATTGGTTCCACCCTTCTTGCCGGTGTTCTGGTTGCGCCTGGCATTCTTATTCATTTCTACTGGTACAATAACAACCCCACGTCTCATCGGAAATACGTCGAGCAGAACGTTCAAGCATGGCTATTCTGGGCTGCAGCCAACCTATTACTTTCCTGGTATCTTGCCGTCATCGTTGACCTTGTCCCCACTGTCGCCACTTTCATCATTGCTGCAGCCTGGGGCCATGTATCCGAGAGAATAAAATCTCGCGTCGAACTTTACAATTCGGTCAAGAACACGTTCAAACCTGTTCTTTACGCGGCTTCCGGGTGGGCTTCATGGATCATCATCTTTGGTCACATCTTCGACCTCTACAATACTCAAGATACGAGCCAGAGCCGTGCCAAGTACACTCAGAGACTTGGTCAAGTGGTTGAATTCTTGTTCTTCTTCGTCTTGGTTGTTTGTGCGCAGAGGATGCTTTCACATGCCATAGCATTTGCGTTCCATGCAACGGCGTTTAAAGATCGTCTCGAGTCGGTTCAAACTGCGCTTAAAGTTATTGAACAGCTGCGCAATTACCGGCCGAAGCATCATAACTTTGGTCGTCAATCGGCTGGCAGGAGCAGTGGATGGGGATGGGGGACCCCGGTATTGGAGAAGGCTGGATTTGGATTCACCAAAAGTGGACATAGCAAACACAATACTTCCTTTTCCCAAAACCACCGGCCGCGGAGTGATGATGGCACCGATACTGATCACGAATTCGATGAACGCACAGTGGTAGGTAACTCGAGGAAGTCCACTCTCAGTTCATTCCGATTCGGAAGTCACACCAAAGGCAAGAAACGTCTATCGGCCATCCCTGCATCTTCCCCTTCTGGATTTGGCGATCATGAACTAGGAGTCTTTTCTGAGGCGCATGATTCACCTTCACCATCCAGTCGACCCTTGACACCCTCTACCGGAGCACCCTTCATCTCTTCGCCTCTGTCGCCTCCTGGACCTCATCGCTACCCCCCCGGCTCTGACTCTCCCAGACCTTCCATTGAATCGTCCGCCGGAGCCGGCGAAACTCTCGCCGCTGCTGCCAAAGCTCTGAGAAGTGCCGTTCTTCACGATGCTCGCAACATACGCGGCACTGATGACGACGATACCAACGGTGGGATCGCTGGCGTTTTAGGATTTGGTAGTGGCGTAGGCTCAAGTAGCGAGGCTAAGCGACTCGCACGGGCGATCTATTTCAAATTCAAGCCTCCCGGCCAAGGAAGGACTTATCTTCTCCCTACTGATTTCCACCCTGCATTTCCTGACACTACCGCTGCCCAAACTGCTTTCCGCGTATTCGACAAGGATAATAACGGTGATATATCCCGTGCGGAGATCAAAACTACGCTGCTCAAGGTGTATAAAGAACGTCGATTCCTTGCTAGATCAATGAGGGATGTTGGCAAGGCTTTGAAGAGTTTGGATCAAATTTTGTTTTTCTTTGCATTGGTGATACTGTTTTTCATCTCCTTGTCGGTGTTTGGCGTACAAATTGGGGCTAGTCTGAGTAGTGTTTATACGTTGTTTGTTGGAGCGAGTTTCATCTTCAAGAGTAGTGCATCGAGTGCGTTCGACTCGATTATGTTTTTGTTTGTCACTCAGTGAGTTGTTTGTTCTTTTACTCCTCCTGATTTGACAGATCTAAATTACTTCTTTTAGCCCTTACGATACTGGTGACCGATGCTTTATCGACGATGAGATCCTCGTCGTGAAGAAGATGGGTCTATTCGCCACCGTCTTCACGCGCGTAGACGGCACGGAAACTTATTATTTTAACAGTCAGCTTTTCGCCAAGTTCATGTAGGTGGTCCTTTCGAGTGGTATACTTATGTCGATAAATCGCTTATTCCTTTCTTTCCAGCACTAACGTCCGCCGTTCTGGAGATATGTACGAGAACGTGACTCTGCAACTTCACTGGAAGACCCCAATCGAAAAACTGAATGAATTGGAGACCTGCTTGAACAATTGGCTTGCGACGGAACAGAATCGATGGTTCGTTCCTACCACAGCTGTCATGCTGCAGAGTATCAACTTTCAAAGATATCTGGAGGTCACGATTGGTATTGGGCATAACGGGTACGTTTCGAGTTTTTGGTTCCTATGTCCGCATACAATCCGCTCATTTGACTATTGCATACAAAGAACGTGGCAAGATTGGGGCCTCCGTTGTGCACGCAAGACCGCTTTCCACGCCGCCGTCCAGCACTATACTCGTCAATTAGGTATTATGTGTTACGAAGCTACTCAACCCATTGTTTATGCCGATGGAGCCAACGGCTCTGCTGATTGGGGAGCCCAACCTTCCTCGCCTGGATTTGATGGATACGAGGTTGAGGAAGGACCGGATGGTGGAGTGGATGTCATTTATGGCGGGTCAGGGTCAGGGTCAGGTTCGAAAGGAGGTGTTACTCCTGCTACTGCTGCTGCGCTTGGCGCGGAGAAGGAAGCCGGAGTCAAGACGGCTCTTGGGTTTACTCCTCCTGAAGGTTTGGTTGGGTCGCATTTGAGGGCGAGGAAGACGAAGAGCAAAAAAGTCATGGTTGGGTTGGCTGGGGATGGGTGAGCGAGTGATCGGAGCATAGTTTGTTTTTGCTGTGTTTTTTTTTTCTTCTGTTTTTTGCATATCGACCCTTATTGGGACGACCCTCTCATCTCATCAAAACAGCATCATGGCTCACTTTTTGCATGTCGCATCCAAGTAGGGTGCTTTTTACTTTATCTGTATATCATGTTCAAGTAGATGATATTGCTTTTGCTTTTGCTTTAATTTTGCTCTCCTAGACAATGGTACTTGTCGTAGTACATAGACAGCCTCATGAAAAATAATGTTTCCGGACTTGACAGAATGTACCATACGCGATGCACCCCTTGATACGTTGTGACTATACGACTCTGACGGGACCCGTTTGGCGACTAGTCGCAAGACTACTGGCGTATAAAAGAGACTCAGTACGGTAGTACCAGCTTCCCAACTCGCTGGTCGTGTTTATCATTCGCCTCTTTGCTGGTCAAAGACAACGCACGCACACATTTATCTCCCAAGCTTCACGACATTCTGCCCAATATCCCTCCGTATCCACAATGCATTTCAAATCTTCTTTTGTGTACCTTGCCGCCTTTGGTGTTAGTTTAATTCCTGCTTCCTGGGCGTCACCGCTAAGGGTAAGTCGTTGTGGGTCTTTTCTCTCCGATCATTGTGCATTAAAATCCTTACTTACAGCTGGTTTCGAGCAATATCGAAACCCGCTCTTCTCGTGGCTCATCCACGGATTCGCAGCTTCCCGACGCGCCTCTACTCGCTACAGTCGACTTTGTCCACGGCTCCGGGTCTCAGGCTACAAACGAAAATAATCATCCGCTTTACCTCGAAATGGTCATGGAACTCGTTGACCGGTTCGCAGACACAAAAACACACCCACCTTCTGCTTTCCAACATGAGAGCATCAAATTTGACAATTACGAAAAGGAAGGGGAGATCAAACATAACGGTAACGTGGTGGAATTCAAAGTCAAGTTTGAGTACAATACCGCGACGGTTTGTGGGCCGAGGAACCTTGCGTTTGGGACGGTGAACATCCAGACGCAACAGGGAGAGTTGTTCAAGACGGATGCGCAAGGACGGAAGTCGACGAGTATCTTCAAGATGACGGATTTGGGAAAGGGTACGTTGGCTTTTTTTTGCATTTTGTTTGTTCGTGTGCCTCACCTTGGTTTCGTATGGCACGTAGAGGGATTGGGAAAAGTTGTTACTTGACTTTGATTGGAACGCGGTGTGTGCGTGGCCAAGGAGCATTCATTGAGTACTACAGTAGTAACATGAAGTGTATATGCGTGCTGGTCCTTGAAATGAGAATTTTTGTTGATGCGATGAGAGTCTGAAGTTGGTCTGAAGGTAAGCTTGAGGTAAGCGCCAGGTGCCATTCTGAGCGCTTGGCGCTTGCAACTTACCTATGGAGACCTGGACGCCCCCTCAATTCGATATCTCGCGGCCCCCGACGCTGGAAAACACGTTAAATCTGGATGAAGATGTGGACTATCCTGGAAACTTTGCAAGAATTACTAAATGGTACGTCAGATCTCTCTGATTTGAGAATAGATACAGCTGATCTTTACAACTTTTACGCCTAGTATTAATTTCCACTCTATAGGTGTCCAGATGGCTCTACATTTCTTTCCCAATGCGAAAATAGATCTTTTAGGCTAGGAACGCTGTATGTACGCGTCATATTCTTGGGAATAGTCGTTGTTCTCAGCTCGGCGGCTTCTATAGTAATCCGATTTCATTCCGCCAGTTCGCCCAGCCTGCGTCTATTGTAGACTTTGCTTGGTATCCAACGGCTACCTTGCAAGACGCAGCTACGTTCTGTTTCGTGGCATCCGTTCGAGAATGTCCTGTTAAGTTGCTGGATGCTTCAGATGGGCGGGTAAGTATATCATAGCCTGTGCGAATGTTATCTCACTACTGACCCTTGATGGATTCAGCTTCGAGCTTCTTACCCTATTGTGGACCATCGGGAACGAGTCATAGCGCCGCAAAGTCTAGCATTTAATCTCTCTGCTCAAAAGTATATACACATTCATGAATGATGGACCTAGTTTCTGACTGGCTTTCTACACCAGGCTTTACTGCGGTTTTGAAGACGCTATTGAGGTGTTCGACGTTGCTTCGCCCGGTGCAGGTATTCGTTTGCCCACTACCCCAACTAAAAAGAGCAAAGATGGGCTGAAAGGTATTTAAAGAGTCTTTGCTTGAAGAGCTTGGTGCTCATTCGCTGTCAGGAATCATTTCGGCTCTAGCCTTCTGCCCATCTTACGAATCGGATGTTTTTGCAGCTGGTTCGTTGAATGCCAACCGGACCAATATCGCCCTTTTCAGTGAATCTCAAGGAGAGTTTCCGTTAATGTTTTGCGGCGGTGGGACGAGCGGTGGCGTTATGCAGGTGTGTACAGCTGAAACTTCGTCGTTTTTGGGACTTGACTGATTAGCACTTTTGTGCTTGGTTCTCAGCTTCAATTTAACCCTATGCAGCCACATTTACTCTATGCCTCTTACCGTCGAGATACGCGTTTATTCTGCTGGGATATTCGAACGAATGTCGACCAGCCGTTCAAAGTATTTTCTCCAATCCAATCTTCAATCTCCAGTATTGTGTCGGCTGAAGGCGTAGACGAAGGAGTTTTCAAGGAGACCTCGAATCAGAAACATCGATTCGACCTGGATATCGGAGGAAAATGGCTGGCTGTCGGGCGTCAGGTTTGTTTGTTTGTTTCTAATTTATGATTAGCTGTTTACTTATATTCGTTGCTAGGATGGTAATGTCTACATGTACGATGTTGACGAAACAGACGGTGCAGTTGCGGGTGAAGGTCAAGAGCTGCCCGAATCGACAATCGTGCCTCCAAGTTTAGTATTCCCTGCGCATGACGGTATGTAGTTTGGACGTTATACCGCTCCTTATTCCTGCTCGTTTATTTAATCCTACTCTTGTTTTTCCTCAGACTCGATTGGAAGCGTCGCTTTCCACCCGTCATCGTCTAGTTTGTTATCAACCTCGGGCTCTCGGTGGTTCGATGCTGTCTCAGATTCGGATTCTGAGGATTCAGACGTCGGGACTAGTATTGACGTCGCGGTTGATACAGAAGTTGCAGTATATCGAAAAAAGAACTATCCTAGGGTGCGGGATAGTTCTTTGAAGATTTGGAGGTTCTGAAAGATGTGAATGACCGAGACATCAAAGGAACAAACAGTAGTTGAGAATATGTAGCCTTGTCGCGGACGAATATAAGAGAAGATGTTCGCAGCCGTCATTAAGGCTTCCAACTGAAGAATTGGAAGATCGAAAAGAGTATATAGTTGAGGACAGTCTCGAGCGCCAAACTTTTATCTATGTTTGGTAATATTTAGCGCCTGTTGAAGTCCTTTTACGAGCTCATCGACGTTTCCGAAACGCGGTGGTGTGTTTCTCTTCTCCTCCCTATCGCCTCCCCAGAGTCATCCTATAAACTGACTGTCAACTTTCGACCTCTCTACGTTTCACAAGTTCAGTGACAAGTGACCTCGACACGACTAGTTCCACGCGCATCTAGCATTTTTTCAACGGGATCCAAGGATCCAGCACGTTTTCTGCAAGTTTACTGGACAACTGCTGGTTTACGCGGCGAAGATCACGCTCTCGTGCGACATTCATAATGGCTTCCAACGATCTTTCTTCCATCCTATCTGCCTCCAAGGATTTGACGAAACAGCTCTTAAATTCAAAGCCATCCGACCTACCTTCGGTCAACCTTTCACTAGAGCAGATTGAGGCTCAGTCAAGACGGCTGGTGACAAAACATATTGCATCGGATGTAGACAGGGCGTAAGCTTTTTTTTTACCATCTACTTTATTTCACTCTGAGATTGTAATACAGGAACTATCTACTCGCACAAGCTTCAGTGGACGCGTCAGCTTTATCCCAATCTATCGCCAATCTAAATGCTTCTACCACCTTCTCCTCCGCCGCTTTACAGCCTTTACAGGACACCGACGTTTCTGCTTTTCTCCGACATGCACACGAACAAAATTTGATCAGCACAATTGAGCAAGGGAGAAAGGAAACCCAGGAAAGTTTCTATCGAATGTTAGAGGAAAAGACGGAGAGGGAGTGGGAGGCGAAAAAGAGGAGATTGTTTGAGCAGCTGGGTGCTTCTGTACCGGTGGCATCGAGTTTGGGGACCTCGACAATGTCTACATCAGCTCTTGGCATGTCCACATCAACAACGAAGAAGCAAGCATCAATAACGGGTCCAATTTCTCTCCAGATGCACACTAAAATGCTCGCTTATGATCGTGCCGTAGTTGCGCTCAACGACGCGAGACTTCGAGGGACTTGGTACCCCATCGTTCACGCTTTGATCGATGTAGCGGGAGAAGGTAGCCAGATGGCCTTCTTGTTCACAGTCCTAGCGAAAATTACGCAAGAACCACCAGCAGTACCTCCATTGGAACACGCGTCTGCTCATATACTCAATTCACCTGTTTACGAGCGCAAGTACGCCAAAGCATACCTCTCTTCCCCCACTCCTGCCCTGTCCTTGAGGAAACAAATTGCTACCGGGGTTCGTCAAGCTCTAGAGGAGCAGTATTTTGCCATCATCCAACGAACCGTTCATTCACATCCTTCTGAGGCCCAACTTGGAGGAGATCCCTCGGCTGCCAATCTCATCCGGGCGTTTTGCGCGGTACGGTTCTATCGACAAGGAGAGTGGTTGTCGGGACTAGAATTGGTCAAGGGAACTCCGGTATGGGCGCAGGTATTTTTCCTAGTCCGTGTCGGAGAGATACCCGAGGCATTACAAGTCCTCTATCGCCTCCGAGACGCTGTCGACGCGCGCGAACCCGGATTTATTGAAGCCTTCCGTATCTGGGCCGAGTCCGCTGACCGTTCTCTTCCCCGGCCAATACGCGATCAACTTGCTGGTGTGTACAATTCGTACATGTTACAAGCCCAGACGGCGGATCCGTTCAAGCTTGTTTTATACAAACTTATCGCCCGTCTCGACGTTCAGCGCCGAAGTATAGCCAATGTTACTACCACGACAGAGGATTGGTTGTGGATGCAGTTCGCCATGGTAGAGGAGAGTGCTTCCGGCGATGAAAATGAAGAAAGTTCATTGGCTGCCTTGGCCAAGGTCTTGCTGGCTTACGGAGAAAGGCATTTTGAACCTACTGCGAGTTCAGGCGGTCAACGTTCTGGGCTATGGGCTAGTGTTCTATTGATGTGCGGACAATTTGAAAGAGTGAGTGAGGCTCGATGATGTATGGCATACTTATCTGACTGAATTTATATCTCTAGGCCGTTGCCTCTCTTTGGGACCACACTAATTCAGGAGGTGGCGGCCTGCAAGTTGAAGCTGTCCACCTCGCTGTTGCGCTCGCATATCACGGGCTATTGAGAGTCTCGAGTAAAGCGGAGACAAGCGATGTGAATATATGTGAGTTTGTTCCACTTCGAAAGAAGATTTGTTTAGTGTACAACTAATTCTGTTTCTTTTTCTCCAGTAACACAATCCCCTTCCTTTACCGGTGGACAGCCCGTTCCCTCGCTGGCTTTGCACACTCTCATATGGCGGTATATCAGGCAGTTCGTCAAGATGGATGCAAAAGAAGGATTGCAGGTGAGGAACTTTAGGGAAATTCCTCCACTCATAATTAATTCTCAAATAAATTTCACTTCAGTATGTCTATATCCTGCCGCTTTCCTCCGACCAGCCAACACCTCCTGGTGTCGGCCATGAACAATTGGAAGCGGCATGGGAGCTCGTACGGAGGATAATTGTGATGGCTAACGGGGGACCAATGTGGGAGGAGTTGGTAGGCGGTGTGAGGGGAGATGGGACACGATTCGTAAGTATTCGCTCCCTGCTGTTCTTCGATATTGATACCAATACCTTCCGCTTAGCTCGGTGTAATCCCGTCTCATTTGCCTCTCTTACGCTTATCACCATCTTCCGACTCTCAACCTCTGTCCAACACCCTCTCCTCTTCCTTAGGACCCTCATCTCTGCAAACTTCCGACTACAAGTCTCAGATTCTCATTCCCACTGCCTCATCGCTGCTGTCGAATGATAGACTTCCTGAAGCTATCAAGTTATACGACTTGGCTGGGGAGTACGATACCGTCGTCGGATGCCTTGCTCAAGCTCTTGGTAACCTGGTCGCCTCGGGTACTGCTACTCTAGGCTTAGGAGGGAGTGGAGGGATCACGTGGTCTGCTAGCGGGGAACAAGCCTCCCGAGCCAAAGAACTCGAAAAAACTGCCCGTGAAATACTCGCTGTATATGAACGTCTAGGTCGGGGTACCGGGCTCGGCGTCTCCGGTATCAGCAAGAGCGGTACGAATGCAGGCGGGAAAGACCGCGACGCTTGTGTCAAGTTGCTCAGAATCCTTGAAGCTGGCGAGAAGGGGAGGGAAGGGCAAGTCGACAGAGCGCTGGAGATTCTCGAGTCAACTTCTTTGATCCCGCTCGATGTTGGAGTAGCGAACGCGAAAGAAGGGGAGGTGGATGTAATCAAGATAACGAGGAAGGCCGAAGAGTTCTCACAGCAGCATGAAGCATTGCAGAGGTGTCTACCGGTGTATCTTGTCATGTGCATGGATGCGCTCTCTGGCGTGGCTTCCAAGATCAAATCTGGTATGTGCTGTTAAATTTTGAATGTATCGCGGTGTACTTATACCATCCAGGTGCTGGAGTTCACGGAGAGGCGCAAAAAGCAGCGACACTGGCGATTCTGCGGAGAAGGAGTCGGGCGCTCATGGTTTACGCTGGGCTGCTCAAATATCGGATGAGTCCAGAGGTGTACGGTTATTTGGCTCGAGGAGATGTAGAGGTTGCCTTGTAGGATATGTAGTTGCTGCCGAAAAGGACCTTATGGGTCTATGTTGCTTACTGTACTCACATGTATTTTCTTTCGTTGATAACAGTTTTGCTCGAATGCGTTGTAGAAATTCATTTCGGATTTCGTCAGTGTATGTGGGATCAAGTCACTGCCTTCAAATTTCCATCTCCATTTTCAAGCCCATACCTACATCTCTTCTGTGTGCGGAATTCGAACTATGGCGCACATGCCTTGTAGAGTAAACGACGAGGTGATGCGCTGATGGCCACTACGCCAATCCCATATCGGGTCAAAAGAGGTCAAGAGATATCGTGACGTGAGAGAATTAGTTTCCACGACCGCGTCCTTGTCCTCAACGTTCATGCTCGCCCATGCCGTCCAAACAGGCTGAGCGCGCAAATGAAGACCCCGCTCCTGACCCGGGTTTTCTTCTTGACATCGAGCACGATTCCGAATCAGACTATAATTCCAATGGTTTTGAGTCTGATTTTGCGGACACATCTGAATCGGAGAAAGAAGAATGGCAGAATGATGCAGAAATCACTGACAAGGATTGGCCTGTGGATATTGTTGGTGTAGAGGTGGGCAAAGCGGATAAGATCTAGTGAGTAACTTGTGTAACTCTTGAGATCCTCGAATTCGATCTTCACTATAGCTATGAGGCGCATTGGCAAAATTGGACACGCGAAGACGGAACGAGCAATACTTATCACCGCAAAGGTGACAATAACTCGTCAATCAAAGGTGTTACAAAGCCCTGGGATACAGCCTGGAAGGATCAAATCATTGAACCCATCAGGCAAAAGCTCCGCAATGAGGATGCAACAGCTCTTGAGGTTGAGTTATGGTCGGACGACGATGTGCTCAGCACAGCGACGCGCAATTATATGCAAGCATTCCCAGAAAAGCTTTCTCAAGTGGGTTGGGTTACGAGGAAGAACAAACGTTTACAGGTTGTCTACTCCGATTTAGGCAAAGGACTGAGGAGGAGAGGGAAAGAGCTATTTTCCGAGAGGATGGGAGAAAATGCTGCCAAAGCACTATTCCCTGGGGATTCTGAGCGCGAAGACAGTGACACTGACGACGATCCTGAACAGGATGATGATGATCACTCGATGGACGCAAGTTCTAGTGGGCGAAGAAGGACGCGCTCAGAGACCAGCAGGAACAGGGCACTAAGCAGAGAAACTTCTACTTTGACTTTGGATAGACCACTTTCCCATTCCCAATCTAGTAATAGCTTTGGACTAACTCGAGGTGCTAGAAAAGTGAGTGTAGTTCCTTACAAAGTCTTTCTTTCATTAACAAGTATGTTCAGAGTACCCAGTCACGGCTTCCGCTGGCCAGGACAGCTCTAGTAAAACCCTCCTCTTCATCTACATTATCGTCTGCTTTTCCAAGAATACAAAAGGAAATTGTTTCTCCCTCCCTGCCCGCCAATTTCAAGCATGCTTCATCTTCATCAGTGTCAGGTTTGGTGGCTAAGTCGTCTTCTACCCGGCGTGCTTCTATAGCACCCCAAACTTCTTCCCCGTCTTCTTCAAAATTTCCTCCCACTTCCATGGCATTTACCTCAAAATATAATTCCTCAACTCTGACATTCAATAACTCAGTAACTATGTTATCAGAACCCCGTAGATTAAGATCACTTCCACGCCGAGCGATGAGTACTGAGTCGCAGTCTTTCCACTCAGTCGCATCGACTTTGTCGGAAAGTCATTCTACAGCTTTTTACACGGTACCGACCCACGCGTCAGGATCGCAGCCAGGATTGCTCGGCAAAAGGAAACTTGGTAAAGGGAAAGAACGGGCCAAGAGGTGTACACGAATCATTTTCTATCGGTCTACGAAACAACTTTCTAATCTTTTTTTTTATCTTAGCCGAATAGAACTACTTTCTGAAGCTTGGACTGCGGCTGCTGCCGAGGCTGGTGCGGCCCCGGTAACGTTCGCGAATGACGTTGACGATGAGGATGGACCACCAGGTGTTGGGTCTGAGCGTTTCATCTATTTGGAAGCGTATGTATCATTCAAGTTTTGTCCGATCCTTTGTTGCCTCTTCGTTCCTTGTTTCGTCGTACTTATCTTTTTTTGTCTGTGCTCACGCTCATTCTCGGGACCTCTTTCCAGTGAACGGTTTACCAGAGTCCCATCAATCCTTGACTCACCGGATCCAGACTTATTTCTTCGCTGCGAATGCGCTGCTGATACTCTTGATCAATCAGATCACAATATGGATATGGATGTAGATACGGATGGGGAAGATGAAATGAATTTTTTATCCACTCCAAATACGGACCCGGATGCAGCTTCAACAAGTTCAAAAGCGAAAGCGAAAGCACATCCAAAAGGCAAGGGTAAGGAAAAAGCGTATGCTCGCTTTGGACACGAACATGAAAGCGAAACGATGAGAATGATGTGTGGCCTCTCATGCGAGTGCCAGAGTATATCAGAGCTGCGAGACAAGCGGGGTAGACTGTTGAGGGCGTATTCAAATGACGTAAGTTATCCCTGTGCCATATTTTTTTAACCGTCCCATCCCATCTCACCGTTCACTGCACCAGGGACTCTTCCGGTTCACGTCTCGAACCAAAACCACAGCTACCGGTGTCGAGATTGTTGAATGCAACCAATACTGCAGTTGTAGCGTTTCTCACTGTTTTAACCGCGTTGCCCAGCGTCCGAGAACCATACCCATTGAAATATTCAAGACTGCGGAACAGAACAGTGGAAGAGGATGGGGGGCTCGCTGCTCAGATCGAGATATAAAAAGAGGAACGGTGCTAGGCTGTTATACCGGGTTTGTACACAATCCTCCGAGATTTGAGCACGCCGTAATACTTGTCCTCCTCAATATAGGGAAATCATACATCGTTCCAAAGCTGCCCGACTTCTCGGTGATCAGAAGACTTATGTTTTTGATCTGGATTCACGAGATCACGAACTTGTTGAGGAAGAGGAGGACCTTGACGACAGTGTACGAATGTACAGTATTAATGCAAGGAAATGTGGTAATTGGACCAGATTTCTAAAGTAGGTTCCCTTGCGTTTCCTGACCATCTAGTTTGTTTGTTCATCCATGTCAACTGAACAACCTCCTCCCTAGTCATTCTTGTTTTCCTAATGTTGCTGTCTACACCGCCGTATGGGATACCATACCTGAACAAAACATTCCCCAACTTGTGTTCTTTGCATTGGAAGATATACCGCAGGGAACGGAATTGACAGTGGATTATCATGCTGGAGTGGAACTTCCGGAGAACGGAAAGCCAATATTGGCTTTGAACGAAATACAATCGACAAAAGGAAAGAGCAAGCAGAAGGGAGATGGATCTGAGGGTATGAGGCCGTGGGGGACAAGGGAATGTTTTTGTGGTGCGAAGTGGTGTCGGGGATGGGTGTAGAAAGGAGGATGATTTAGGTGACTGCTGTGAATCTACCGGCATATTCTTTGTGTATCGTTATGCTACTGGCATACTGTAATTCTCTCGCGCACTTCACCAGTGTCAATTGGCTGCATACGTACTGAAGTATTCGTGTACCCGAATCTCGGCAAAGAATTCTTGAGGAAAAAGTAGAGAGCTTTTTTAAGAAACTGAAACTCACATAAACAAACGAACAGCAGCTAAGTTATGCCTAATATAAGTCCATCCCCTCTTAAACAATCATCTTCAAGACCTATTCGCGAGCAACCCCAAAACCTTGCCATAACTCCCAGCTAATTAAATGGATCGTCCACATCAAACCTCAACACTAAAACTCGTAACCTGAGGCAAATAACTTCCCCCCGCCAAATCCGCTATAAACACATCATCGTAAGCCTGACTCCCGTTGTACCCGCCGAATACCCATAACCTGCTATCGGCGAGAATAGCAGAATGATATCCTCGGGGAGAGGGAGGTACGCCGGCTGCAGGACGTGGTTCGTATTGGAGATTGACTGAAGAGAGAGTGTGGTCAGTGAGCGTTGATATGTGAATCGAAAGGCATATACCCAGATTGAAAAATCGAATGTCGTTGATGTATTCCGCACCATTGTGACCTCCCTGGATAAAGAGGTATGAGCCGACCTGGGTGGAGGTGTGTGAGAGACGTTTGTACGACTCGGGAAGATCGAGAAGGGTCCATTCGAGGGTATCTGAGAAAAGTATTGGATGAAACGAACGCTATATATAAAATTCTAAACCACTCACCTAGATTTAAGCACCACACCTCCGCAAAACAGTCCTTGCCGTCGCTTCCTCCGACAACAATCATCATATTTCCGACTAAATTTGCCGTATGATACCCTCGAGGACTAGGAACACCTCCAGGACCATGTGGATTGCGTCCGTTTTTCCCCCCAGGATTATAGTCGTCCGAACCAAAAGAACTATCTTTTCCGCGAACATTCATCTTCTCCCAAACCATCCTAGAAATGTCCAACGTCCAAACATCATTTAATGCCATCATGCCGTTACCGCCTCCAAATACCCAGATCTTTCCGTTATAGTGCACAGCAGTATGCGCACGGCGGGGGGCAGGAATTTCACCGTAAACGGTAGTGGATGAAACGGGACTGTCGCGATTGCTGGAGGTTCCTCCCGAACCTGGAGGAGCTGGCGCGGTTCCGGTGACTTGGCCGGTATTCGAGTCTCTGACGACGCCACTGACAAGGGGTTTTGTCCATTTACGAGTGACGGTATCGAGGACGTAAACGGCGTCGCTGTAGGATGCAGATTGGCCTCCGCCAAAGACGTATATCTTTCGATCGACGAGGGTTGCGGTATGGGCACGGGAAGGAGGAGGAAGCTCGCCAGTCGTTGTTGGATGGGCCCATTGCATCGTTTCTACAAGTTATGCGTTAGAATTGGTTGAATAATTGAGAGAAATATACACCCACCAACATCGAAGCAATAGATATCCCTCGCCGTTTCCTTGTCATCGCAGCCACCGAAAACCCAGGCAGTCGAATCGACCAGAGTAACTGTATGTCCCCGCATTGATCTTGTTGGGCAGTGGCCATATACAGGTGCTCGAGACCAATACATGAGGGTGCTTGGAGCGACTGGCACGTCCTTTTCGTGCAAGTGGGCCAGTTTAGGTATTGACCTGACCGTTGTTAGCGACGTTGTTGATAAAGATCGACCGACCGAGGTGGTACGGCTGGATGAAGACGTGTCTGCTGCAGAACGTTTGGAACTCGAGCTTGCTGATGAAGAAGTGGGTTTTCTTGAACTTCCCGATCCTGACTTTCTTCCACTACCACTGCTGCTTTTTCCTTCTCTTTCTCTTCCACTCCCTGCGAGAGTGGTACTTGAGATACTCGCAGGCAATGAACTGCCTCCAAAATACGGTGAATTGGAGCCGCTGTTGTGATGAAGATGGCCGTGATGGACGGGAGGTAAGGATGCCTCTGGAGTTGTGGGTGTAAAAGGGCCATGCTCAGGAACGTCGCTGAGTAAGGTCTTCATTGATGAGCCCCCCATATTGGGTGTAGAGGAGCCCGAGCCAGTCGAATTACTGGATGAAGCAACTTCAGATAAGGAGAAGACTGATCTCGAGTCGGCTGAAACTGAGGTTGGGGACGAGCTGGCACTTTCGCCGTTGAGTCGTCGTGGTGGAAAGTCGGAGGAAGAAGCAAGATTTGGGAGTATGGGCTGCTGTAAATAATGCTGCGAGCTGTACGCCATGATGGACGGAACAGAATCCTAGCTTTATATAAGTAATTACGTCCCAGAGCTTCCACCATTCGTTGCCAAGCAGCTTTCAATGAATTTCTCTTTTTCAGGTTTAAACCAGGTTTAATAAAAAATCCAATCAGCCATGCTCTCCGTTGGTAGGGTATCAAAGCCTTTTTATCACCGACTCTGGGAGGTCTAGATCAACTTTTCTTTGTTGGACCTTCGCCTGGTCTCCGAAGGCAAAGGGACTTGCCTTTCCAGAGTTGAGCAAAACTTCCTCTGTCGTTGTCTGTCGGTGTATCATGTATGTGATCATCTCGATCAATGTGCGCCGAGTTGACGATTGGTACACTCAAGGTCAACTCAAGGTACTCATATTAGTGTCGTCTGACTAGGATCCTATTGATCATCTTCTTTTCAACTTCTGGATTCGCTAATTGTTCTCTACCTGCAGTGAGACCCTTCATAGCACTACTTCTGTCGGGACCTACCCAGCGTCGAGGTTCGTTGAAGGTATCGCTCCTACCATTGCAGCTTCCTCCAATACAGTATATGTATATAGCTGTACCGCGATCCGGTACCTCCATCAAGGTGTATTCAAAAGCAGCCGCCATACAATTGTGGAAGCAGAATCGCATGTTCGACTTCAGCCATGCCGCATACATAAGTCCCACCCTTGCGGGAGTATGTGTATCTTCTGTGTATCCCAGTTTGCGTTCAGTGACCGCGCTGAGTGGCGCATTTACTCTATGACGTGATGAACCGGGTACCGTCTTACTACTAGATAGATCGCCAGCCGGTTTGCTGATAAAGACAGTTTTCTATCCCACTGCTAAAAAAAAAAATTTTCCGGCGTGTATAAATTGGCAGCACAGAATTCTCCCATACCCTTTCCTAGCAAACGATATGTCAACCCCGCCTACCTTTGAACCCAAGAACATGCCTTTCAGGCGCCTCGGACCCAGTGGTATGGGCTTTTTGTGTCTTCTGTACTTTCGCAGCATGTTCTAACTGTGAAGTATACAGGTCTGCGGGTGCCATTATTTTCGTTGGGCGGCTGTACGTTTGCACCTTATCAGAGATCGGAATCAAAACTGACTTGGTATAGGGCTCACCTACGGTCAATCGGTCGTCGGAGACCCATGCAAGGTAACGACGATCTCGAAACCCTCCATGCAGTACTTACTTTATCCAGGAAATCATGAAAACTGCTTTTGAGAACGGTATCAACATGTTCGACACTGCAGAGGCTAGTCGCGTCTTTTTGGATCTCCTGCGATCGACTCAGGCAAATGGTTCTTTTTTCGCAGGCCTACAACAAGGGGAAATCTGAAGAAGAAATGTGCGTCTATACATTGCATTTTCCTTGATCTCTTTTGATTGACGTTCTGATGCAGGGGACGCGTCATCAAAGAGCTAGGATGGCGTCGTGCCGATATCGTTGTCACAACCAAATTGTACTGGGGAACAAGATCTGGTCCGAATAATGCAGGCCTTTCTCGCAAACAGTGGGTATATCCTGCCCCCTTACTTCCTTGAGATGCCATCAGCAAGTGTTCTTGTGTACTCCGACTCACATTTTTCCCCTTTTAGCATTATTGAGGGAACCCAAGAAAGTCTTGCCCGTCTCCAAATGGACTACGTCGATGTGATCTTTGCCCATAGGGCTGATCCCAATGTTCCCATGGAGGAAGGTGAATTCTTTTCATGAGCTTGATAATTGTTTGGGCTTTGACACTGAGTTTACGTTCAGTGGTTAGGGCTTTCAATTACGTTATTGAGAAAGGCTGGGTGAGCATTGCCTTCAAAATTTGATTCATCTTTCTTCTAACATCATTTGCAGGCGTACTATTGGGTATGTAGTAGCCGTTGCCATATCGAATGAACCTCTAAACATGCTCCAGGCAACATCAGAATGGTCCTCCGAGCAGATTGAAGAGGCCTACCGTGAGTAGTTATCTGTCGATTATTAATCTTCTTCGTTCATGGCGCTCGCAGACATTGCCGATAAGCTCAACCTCATTGCCCCCATCGCTGAACAGTGTCAACACAAGTGAGATTTGACTCTTGAGAAGTATCTGTGTTAGCCTCTGAGTTTCATTTACAGCATGTTCCACCGTGATCGACCTGAGAAAGAATATCGGTAAGTCAAAGAGACGCATATATCTTGCCCTTTCCTCTAAATCCTCCTACAAAAAAAAAAAAATAATAAAATAAAAAAGCAAAATATATGCATCTTACAATATCGGCACAACCGTATGGTCCGCTCTCGCCTCTGGCTTGTTGACAGGAAAGTATAACGATGGTATCCCTCCGGGTTCACGGTTCGATGTAGAAAAGAACTTTTTCTCCAACACCGTGAAACAATTGGAAAGCCCTGAAGGGAAAGAGAAGATTAGGAAGGTGAGAGAGTTGACGAAGCTGGCTGAAGAAGGTGTGTGCATCCTCTCAAATTACTTCAGTTGTTTCCTGTTTCCATTGAGATATCTAATGCACATGTACATAGAACTCCAAACCACTGTCTCCGCTCTCGCTCTCGCCTGGGTTGCACGTAACCCCAACACGTCTACAGTCATTCTCGGCGCCACCAAGCCGGAGCAGCTTTTGGAAAACCTTAAGGCAATCGAAGTGGTTCCGAAATTGACTCCGGAGATCTTGGAGAAGATTGAGGAAATTCTGGGTAACAAACCGGAAGGAGTAGTAAGTTGAAGATCTTCGATCTGGTGGACTCTGATTAATTTTTCCTGTTCGAAGAACCAATACGGTCGACCGCCGCTTGACAAATTTGGAAAACTCTGAGCGCGCAAAGGGGCTTCAATAATCAATTAAATAAATATGTACTATGTCTATGTGGAATTTTGACTCGAATATCGTCGCGTCTATGCAATATCATGAGTGTAAAATTAAAATGCGACGTGACACGGGTTGCGCGAAGTGGGCGTCATGATCATGCTATGACGTCACGCGAGGCAAAAATTGCGCCACGGTAGGCGTTACCCGAAAGGCACACTTCTGACTTCAACATATCGATTGCCAGTATAGAACCAAAATTCTTATTCAAGTAGATAGTACATATGGAAGGCCGCAGCACTGACAGAGTTAGACATCCTCAACAGAATTCTCGTTCAAATTCCCCTTCGAACTGCCAAACTTCATTTTTTGCTTCCCACTGTCAACGCTAAATTCTGCGGTAAGGTTGCGCGTCGGTGCTGACTGTGTTAAGCTTTGATGCAAAGGGGATGCGGTTACTCCACCCCTGGAGTCAAGCTGAATCTCATTAATGTACACTCCCCCATTGGAAGAAGCAGTATTTGGATTTCTTCCGCCTACAATCTGAGCTCGTGCATTGAGAAGGACCTTAAATAAGTGAAGTTTGAGACAGGATCTTTGTTGATAAAAATTGGCGGAAACGTACTAGGAGATTGTTTGAATAAAGTTTGCCTAGCGTCCAGCTCGGTGTTTCGAAAAAATTGTCTGCCGGGAAGGCCAGAAACACTACGACTTGAATGATGGCAGCTAGAGCTGTTATGTTTTTGCGTGATAAGCTGATTGCATCGAACTTGTGAAAATAAGTGACATAAACCTGTGATGGCACCAGTTTCGATTGTATAACGGACTAGCTTGGTTACAACTTTGTTTGTATGGACAGAAAGGAAACGTCGACGTTTTAACTACCGCATGGGATTCAATCAGAACCACTGGAGTGATAGCGAGTCTGGGTACTCACATAGAATGTCATACAGCTCGCAATCGTTAAATCACAAATCGCACTGCTAAGAAGCCAGATCTAGTAAGTGAAGTAAGGTCGTTGATTATGCTGAGCTTATATTTGAAAACGGACCGTAACACATATGGGCTTAGTCGCAAGGTTAGACCTATCAGTGACGAGCTTGCTTATAACTCCCTGGCCAATTCCAGAACCGATTTGAAGCAAAGCGAGCTTCGATACATCAGGGTGGTTATGCGATGACTTGAAAATTCCAGATTGAAATTGATCATGAACTTACAAGAACGATGATTCCACCAATAATTTTCGATCTGGAGAAGGTATACACTCGATGCGCATAGAATATTTGCACCGTGCCAGCTATGAGGGATCCAAGAATACAAACAGGGAACCATTCTAGGGCACTCTTATCGAAGATCACGAGGTTACCGTATCCTGACCCGAAGATAGTGTAACTAGAGACATGGATAAGTAGGAAGGCACTGAAAATCAATTATCCACATACGCGAAGTAGCTCATAATGCCTGTCTGTATGAGCTCTAGGAGAAAAATGCTGTACACAACGCCCTTGGTAGTTCGGGGATCTCCAGGAAAGGAAGTGTAATACTGGTAAACTTGCACAATTAAGGATCCCATAAGTCCGAAATTGAAGAGCATTCCGTATAGCTGCAGATGAAATAAGCAAAATATACGAGCCTTGAACCGTGACGAACATGGACATTGGACGTACCTCAGGCGCCGTGCTTTCAATAGCAAGTAAGTATATCAGCACCGCTGCGGAGAGACATAGTACGTACCGATGGCCAACATTTGGAGGTATATTGAAGGAGGACATAGGGCTTGCAAGAAGTGATTTCTAATGTCAAGATCGCAGATCCTTTTTATGGGCTTTCACATTCAAAGCCAGGATTTAATGGTTGGGCCGGTTAGGTTTAATACAAAGACAACATTCATCGATGCTCCCCGGGTTACGTTGATCTAAACGTTGTGGTTGCTAAAGCTATTATTGCGTTATCGGTATTCGGGTTGGGGTATATTCTAGGTAAGTAAAGAAGAGACCGAGCTAAAATTAACTGCACCAAAATGGGAAATTTTCTTCGCGACGGAGTGGGACTTAAGGGAGAATCCTGATAGACGATGATCTGGGTGGCATATATCATATCAGTGAGAGTGACGAATGGTGCATACGTTCACATACTGTATAGCCTAAGGGTGTTTCCAGTCCCGCGGAGTGTGATTGAAAGTACGTGATTGTAAGAGCGCGATTGTAAGTAGGTGCTATTTATTGCACGGAAACCAGAAACTTCCACTGATAAGTCTATGCTATGTGCATTTCCCGCTTTCAACTCTGCCAAGTAGATTACTTACTCGATGTTCGGGCTGCATATAGGCTGGAAAATGCTCTAAAGACAAAGCACTTCCAAATATTCCAGGGTGTCTACTAGGAATACTTTCAATTTATGTACTTACTCCCTGAGATTATAGATGTGCTCAATGACCCGGATGCATCGGGACTATACAGCCATTCCTTGGGTCCGGTAGCGATTGTTTCTCGCTGATAGCTCAACTTGAAAGCGCAAAGAGCAGATATGAACAATTGACGTTGATGCATAGACTCGGAATATATGTCCGGTATGAAGTACGCTATACTTTAGTCAGACTTTGGGGCCGGACTTATGAGCGATACGCCGAGGGGATGCTACATAAATAATATCCCCTTGACTCCCGTCCAGCGTTCGCTGTTCTGGATTCCGAGCCAGGGTGCGACAGGAGAACGGAATTTGTTTGGCTAGGGCCTTGAGAAAACCTTTGGCACTCGGAGGGGTTTATTTCTAAGGACGACACAGCATCGAGAGCTGCTATTTCTATGGTAGGTATTTTCATTTGAGTGCACTTCTCCACTGTGAGCACGGGTTCACTCTAAGTATACGGTTGGTTTTCACGTGTTGAATGAGAATTCACCTGGATTTCATCTCGATAGTGCCAAAAGCCGCTGATTCTTGGAGTAATCTCTAGTAATCTGCAGAGATATAATGCGTCGGCCAAGGCAAACCTAACTTCTGGAACAGCGTCCTATGGTACATGCCCTTTATAAAGCTTGTGATACTATGTTGATTGACTAACAGTACTAGTATCTATCAAGTTTTAGAGTTTATCTTTGCCGACATTTTCGGTATCTACTCTGGAAATTATTAATACTTTCAATGCAAACGGTGACGGAAGCGTGAAAACGTTGCAGTCTGAGTATCGTTTACTCGTGCAATGGAATCTCCTTCCCAGAAACGAACACTTCATTATCGTGACTGCTTCTATGTCGCGTCCTCTACTTCTTCAGATTCGTCAATCCCTCACGGCCATATCTACGTCGAGCATCTCATTCCGGCTTCGGTAAAGCAGCCATTCCCGCTGGTCATGATTCATGGCTTTGGGATGACCGGTATGCAATGGCTAGGTCCTGCTGATGGAGGTATGGGCTGGGTAGATTGGTTCTTGGAAAAGGGATTCGAGGTCCGTCCGTCTTCTCCAACGATCTGTGGCTCACAATAGTGCAGATCTATCTCACAGATCAGCCTTCTAGAGGCCGCTCTCGTCATCAGAACTCCATCGATGGACCCTTGTATATGCCGGACGAGCTCTACATGCAGCAGCGCTTTACTGCCTCAGCCAAGTACAACCTCTGGCCTAGCGCTAAACTCCACACGCAGTGGCCCGGAAACGGTATCGCTGGCGAAGATCCATTCTTCGACTCCTTCTATGCCTCAGTAATGCCCAGTCTTCGTAATGCTGTCGAGTTGAGTGAGAAGACCAGAAACACAGGCGTTAAGCTGTTAGACTTGATTGGTGTAAGTGTCCCGTGAATACATATCGCGATCTCTCTTATCCTTCTCAACCGATCTAGCGACCAGTTATCCTGATGAGTCACTCTCAGGGTACCCAATTTGGCTGGCTCATCGCCGATTCTCGACCTTCTCTAGTCAAAGCGATTGTCAATCTTGATCCTTCTGGACCTCCCTTCTATGAGGCTGCGGTAACTTCTCCCTCTACTGGCGATGGTTCAGGACGTAAATTCACACCTGCACGTCCGTACGGGATCACCGAAATCCCTATCACATACTCACCTCCAATATCCTCCCCAACCGAACTCTCTCTTGAAATCATCGAAAACTCGCCATATTTCATTCATGTACAGCAGGCACCTCCTGTGCGCAAATTAATCAATTTGGAGAAAATTCCTGAACTCTTCGTCACTGGTGAAGCAAGCTACCATAATACATATGATCATGTCACCGCGAGATTTATGCAGCAGGCAGGTGTGCCCGTTGAGCACGTAAAGTTGGAAGATGTTGGCATACGAGGAAATGGGCATATGATGTTTATGGAAAAGAACAGGCTTGAGATTTTAGAGAAGGTAGTAGGACCATGGATCGAAAAAGTGGTAGATGGCGCTTAACGCAAACCCTCATTTTCGTCGGAAATATTATTGCGAAAAGTAATTTATCGCTACATGAGCAGGAAAAGACCATCTCAAGGAAAATATATTCGTAGAATTAGCATAAATATATATACATTGCCCGGAGAAGCGAATGTCGGCATTCAAGCACACCTAACATTCACAACACTGCAATCATGGGCCTATTTGCTTCCAACTTCGCAACTTCTGAAGCGACATGATCGTGCATTTTGTAGCTGTTCATCTCATTGACTGTAAAGAATGAGGATCAGTTTCTTTGAATTGAAAGATCACGAACAACTCACTCGTTAGCTTCCCCTCCGCAGCGGCGAGGGACGCATCGTGTGGTGTCAGACTTGTGAAACCAATTCTCTCGTTCAGATTCTCCGTCGCCCTTGCTGATGCAGTTTGCACTCTCGTTGCTCTGGGCTTTCGGATAGTCTGATACATCGCCAACCCAGCTGTAACGTCTTTGGTAAAGTCGTATTTGTCCGAAAATACGATCCCGAGTGCAGCAGCGTCTTCGAGAGCCTGGCATGCGCCCTGCGACTGATGAGGCATCATGGGGTGCGCAGCATCACCGAGCACACAGGCTTTGCCCTTGTACCAACGCTAAGAAAAACTGGTTAGGCAAGAAGCATTTGGAAAACGAATAATGAGAATTACATCGTAAGGCTGATGAACGTATAGACGCCACGGCATACGGTCGACCGAATGTTTCAACAGGTTCACGCAATCCGGGTCCAGTTCATCGTACTTGCCGGCAAGAATATCTGAAACTGGGACTTCTGAAAAGACAAAGCCTTCTTCATGGTGCTTTGTCAATTCCGTAGGCATGAAACCTGTGCACCAAAAAGTTAATTAAAGATTGGAGCTCAAGAAAATGCAAAGTCCAGCATACAATAGAACGAGACGATCTCCCCTCCGGAACACGGTGACATAACAATCTTGTAGTATTTTGAACGACCATTCTTTCCTTGAGTGCCGCCCCAAAACTGGCTGCAGATCTGGATTAATTTCCGTAACACATCGGACGGCCTCAATACTCACATTGCTGGATCATAAGAGTACTTGACAAGCCCTAGCTCGTCGATGACAGACTTCTTCACGTTCACTCGATAGCAGGTTTGCGGCGCTGACTTGCTATCTGGTGTAACACCGATTTCGCGCCTCACAACGGACTGGCAGCAGCAAATATACCATACTATGTTAGAGAAGCAAGCAAGTAATGGAGAACAAAACATACGCGAATGCCATCTGCACCGATAACAAGGTCCATCTTGACCGTGACACCATTCCTAAACGTTACAGTGCCTGCTTCTGAATCGACAGATTCACAACTGACCAGTACTGTGAGCAGATAGTTCTAGCAAAAAGATGAAACACATACATATGGTCGATCTTCACCGTACAAGGAGTTCCCTTGCCTTCGGGAGAAATCGCAGCTTTTAGTAGGGTAGCATGCATATCTTGCCTGTGTAACATGTTGTACACATTACCCCACTCTTTTTCATAATTGTCAAGGTTGTATTGATTGAGAATTTTGCCTGTTTCCCACTCGCGCATGACTAACTTCATCTAGACGGGCTTCAGGTCGAGAAACATATGAAAGGCAGGCGAAAGTATGCGTACAAGTACGACAGGTTTCATGTCGGGAATATCAACTTCCCATTCCCGTAACCATTGCGTTCCATTTGCAGCGCACGAGATCGAAGCCCCGACCTCGACGTTAAAATCTCGTCGTTCGTAAATCTCCACTAGAACCAAAGATGTTAATCCTTGTAAATGAAGCTTTACACCAGCGTACCAAGATGTCCAGCACGACGCAAAGCAACTGCAGCGGCGAGTCCGCCTATTCCCCCACCGACAACGGCGACTTGAAGCTGCTTGAAGTTGGGATTCATGGAAGTCATTTGTTAGTGATGAGAGGGATGAAATTCAAGAGAACCGAACTGATAGGGGAACCTGGTCTGTTGCTCATATTTAAGTGTCTTAAGTGTTGTAAGGAGGCGCGTCAAACCCTGGGTGTATTTACACTGCTCGGCCGCGGCCGCGGTAAGCGAGTGCTTCGCACGCGGAAAAGCAGTTAGACGCCCAGGGACGGACTTCGGATATTTTCCGCTCCGTTCGATTTCGGTGTCTAAATGTCTAATTGCCTGGAAGGACTCACGCAGACTGCATAGGTCGCAAGACGGGTTTCTCATTGCCAGGAAAGATGATCACAGAAATGGGAAAAGTTCCCGATGAACTTTGTACACCTCCTGATGGCTCCAATCTTCCAAATTCATTCCTCCTAGGCGATCCAGCCTTAGCGCGTCGGCCTGTGTCATCTAAAATCTTTGAAAGGAGATCCCTCACCTTTTTGACCTTATCCAATTCTCCCTTACTTGCAA
This sequence comes from Collybiopsis luxurians FD-317 M1, assembly GCA_000827265.1. Lineage (NCBI taxonomy): Eukaryota > Fungi > Basidiomycota > Agaricomycetes > Agaricales > Omphalotaceae > Collybiopsis > Collybiopsis luxurians. Next base: position 780,846 of record KN834758.1, on the reverse strand, counting down.
GATACGCTGCACCGGTATCCGCCCAAACCTGATAGTCCGTTATCTTGCCTTCATCATCGAGATCTAGCATGTACGCAAACGTCTCATTCCAACTCTCTCCTGTGCTGTTCCAAGTGAATTCCGCTTTCCCCTTGCAGGTTACTCTCCTCGTTTCCACGTCGACAGCAAACTCCGAAAATTCCATTCCCTCGTACGAAAGCAGACCAGCGATGATTTCAAAGTACGAACGAACACCGTCTAGGCCTCGGAAAGCCCTGCCTAAAAATGGCCCCAAAACCCTCTCGCCGTGTTCCACCGCCGAGACCTGGTGGGTAACACTAAAATGAGAAAGAATAGTTTCCAAGTTTTTCTTCTGAGCAAATGCATCGCAAAAAGAGGTAGCAGAAGCAAGAAGCTGTGCACGAGAAAGCATATTCGATGGTGGTAGATACTTGACGTTTAACATGCAACGACAGAATAAAGACGTCATAGCTTTAGCAGCACTTGTCGTAGGTCCTTACATCCAGATGGTGTGTATACGGAAAGGATACAAAAGTAGAGACAAAGTCGAATGAATTCAATCATTAAAGTCAGCATACATATATGTAGGTTACAAACTGTCACAGCAATAACAAGCAGAGGATCAACGACATGGGCGGAGAGCAAAAGGAAGATACGATTTCCGTTATACATAAAAGAGAGCAATTTATTCCTCATCATCCTCATCTGCAAATTTGGATGTAGTAGCTTTCTTGGAAGAAGATTTGGGCTTCTTTACGGGTTTATCGGCGCTCTTTGAAGCTGGTTTCTGCGAGAGAAATATTGGATATCAGACCGCGATCACGCGTAAAACACGGGACAACTTACCTTGCGTTTCTTACCAGCTTGGTCGTCGTCATTTTCGTCCTCGCCAGCCTCTTCATCATCATCTTCATCCTAGGGTAAAGGTGAGCACAGGAATACAAAGCGCAGCAAGAAAACGAACCTTGTTTGCTTTCTTCTTCGACACAGGTTTCGCGGCCTTCTTGACAGCTTTCTTCTTTGGCGCTGGCTCAACCTCGTCATCCTCGTCGACACTCATCGCCTCGTCAGCTTCGGCTAGATCTTTGGAAAAGTCCTCTCCAGATTCGGAATCCTCCTTCTAGAATGAATAATGAGGCTCGATTTGCAAGATACGAGCCCGGCGAACACATACCTTTTTGGTTGCACGTTTCTTGGGCGCAGCCTTCTTTTTGGGTTTTTCCTCATCATTAGCAGCCTTCTCCTTCTGAGGATACAATTAGCTCAAGACTTGGCTGGGAAAAAAGCTATCATGAAGATACCTTGGCGCGAGGTTTCTTCTCGGCTTTCTTAGGTTCGTCCTCTTCGCCGTCGCCTTCCGCTGCTACCTTCTAGAACGAAAAAGTCAAAACACTGAACATATAACGCGATGCGTAGGGAAAAAAAAAATCATACTTTGGCCTTCGTCGCCCGAGCCTTCTTGGGTTTCTCCTCTCCATCATCATCCCCCTTCTTCTTGGTCGCTCGAGCCTTCTTTTTGGGTTTCTCTTCGTCTTCTTCTTCGTCAGCCTCACCCTCTGCTTTCCTGGCGGTCTCGGGAATATCCTCGTCGGCGACATGTCCTTCTTCCCAAGCTTTCGTAATTTTATCTTGGTCTTCCGGACGAAGTTCCTCAAATCCATCGATATCGGAGGCCTCAGGGTGTTGAGCTTTCACATTGGCCAATACCTTAGCCGTGACGCAGCCCCAATGCCTCCACGCACTGAAACATAGTCAATGAGCTGCTCGTTCGAGGTGTATAGCGCAGGAAAAAACGCGCTTACAAGCTCTGTTTTCCCTGAAATTCGACAGTGGAACCAAAACGAAGACCTCCTTTGGGCAGAGTGCTCCCTTGGAAAAAAATCAGGGAGAAAATTCGGACAGAATCGATATCCAACTTACCATTGCAGGGTTTAGGGCCTAGACAAGGTCCAAGACAGCGAAGCAGCAGCGATGTCAGAAAAAAATGTGAAAGTTTGAGAAATAACGAACAGCATACCCTTGCATTTGGCCCGGTTACTCGAAGCGTACTCCAGACGATATCCTGGCATAATTGGGTATATTTAGGTTTGAGGGAAAAAATGAGGGAAGGAAAGGAAGGAACAAATTCTGACGCGACCTATTGTGCTGTGTTCTGCTTAATTCGTTGAAAGTCCGCTCGCGCACAGACCAGGTCATTATCTTAACCTTATCTTATCTCCGCCCTTCCTAGATAGTATTTGCTTGCCTTTTGGCAATGTTACATCTAAAACTACAACACCACCACCAGAACATTATGCAGTTATATGGGTAAATAAAATCTACGATACAATAGAAATAGAATCGAATATACAGTGCCGGTTACACAAGATTATACACACCAAGTACAAACTATGAATCAAGCTACAAAGGGTCCATCCGGTTGACTGTGAAACGCCTGCCGCAACAGGTGGGCGCTCTCTTCGAAAGTCTGGGGACTGGGTTGCTCGAAGGGTCTCATGACTGTTCCAAGCAGCGCAGACAGTTCACCTCTTAGAAAATCGTATCCAGAATATTCGTCGATACCATGGCTTCCGCTTGTAGACAGAGCATTAATATCCAACGATATCTGCGGTGGTTCACTAGTATGTGATCCAGACGAATGAGATTGGATCGACCCTCCGAAGAACTGCGTATCCCGTTTGGTGGTCAAGTGCGGGTCAGGAACACTTGATTCTCCACGAACATTGGAAAGGACGTGGCTTCGTAAGATGTCGTTCGGGGTTAGAGGTGAATCGCTTGGCATAGAGGTTCGAATGCTAGACGTGCGCATACTGTTAGAATAATGTTCGTCGTCGGCGTTCTGGCTAAGAGTTGAAAGAGGAGGCAGATATCTCTTATCAGAAGAGCCCGATGGTCCAGCAGAGGTCCATTCTCGATCTTCTAATCGTTGGCGTGAAGAAGAGGGTACTGGTCCGGGCTCAGAACCTCTTTTCCTCTTAATGCCAGTAGTCCTACGTGCTCTGTCAGAAAACTTGGCCCTCAGGAACCAGAAGTTACCTACATCGATTCCTGTTGAGGATCTTGGTATCGTCGTTGAGCTGCCTGTAAAGCTTCAATCGCGGAAGCACCGCCGTACACCTTCGTTCGAACGACGACAAGAAGGTCTGATACAATCTCTCGACAACGTTTGGACGCAGGCCACGCGGCTTCCATTCCCTCTAGGATTTTGATAGCCTTTTCCGCATCCGAAATTATAGCTGAAACTAAATCTTCTTGATTTACATAGGTAATCGAGCGCAGTAATAGAACAGCGCTTAGCTGTGGAGGGCACCCACTAGGTAAGTAAAAAGCGTTCAAGGCGCGCAAAAAAGGGCACATACTGTGATATACTGTACAGCAAAGGCAAGGTGATGAGAAGCCGGTAGCATCTGCAGATAGTCTATAAACAATTTCATTTTACCGAAGGTTGATCATATACCTCTTGGGTGATTTCGCCGATCCTTATACCTAAAAATTCCCGTTAAAGACGACCAGCTGACAGCGGAACCTGAATGACATACAAGATCGAGCAGCAGTTAAGCATTGACCCAGCGAGGTGAGATCGCTTGACGAAGTTAGATGATCCGGAATGAACGGTCGGTCTATAAGAGCGTTTGCATATGCACGAGAACTACAAGGTATGGTATACTCACGGAGATTAATTATGGCTGAATAGTATACAAAAAAAGCAATGAGACAAAGAGCAAGCATCTTGGAATTGGTGCTGTTGTTTGCTGCAAACCGGACTTCAGGTGGTAGACGATGAATCCAATTGTACAATTCTGAGTCCAAGTCCCTAATAGTTTTCTTGGTTCTCTCGCTCTTGGCATCCTCGATGTGGCTAGATTGTGCAAATCTCATTATCTTGCCTGCAATGACATAAATACCCAGGAGTCTGAGGAAAAGTGTCAGTTGCTTTGAAGCAAAACGCAGGTACACTCACGCAACGAATCCAGTCATATAGGTTTTCCCTTTCATGATTGGGTGAGTTGATATTCCATCGCGAAGAGTACTCAGTTGCGCATCGTCCAGTTCCGAAGCTGCATGAATATAATATTGAGCCGCAGTCAATGCAAGGATATAGCGAAAGGTGGGCATACGCATTTCGACATCGAAATCATCTTCATGTGTTCCACTCGGTCTGCCGAGGGCAATACTAAGCACGCGATCCAGGCCGTATACACACCACCAGACCCGTCTTCGGTATTCTCGTTCAAAAGGTGTTATGGGAAGACGCCGGCCAGACAGCTGGAATGAAGCATTTCAATTGCATGGAGAAGATAGCCGGAATTCGTCCAAAACTTACATGAAGGCCAAGATCCTGCGCTCTTCGAATAGCGGCTCCGACATTGATCCAACTCTGAGCTAGAGCTGAGTAGGGGTCAAAAACGTCTGCCTTTACCCTAGCCAGAAGCTTACTGTTCCAAGTCGCATTGCATATAGCCATGATAGATATACATTGGACACTAGCGAGGCTTTAGAAAAGCGATTGACTCGACGGATCTCACTCACTGTTCAATTTGCGATGAGCCGACCCCCATCCAGAAGAACAATTGAGCTTTCTCATAGAATCTACAGAAAGGCATCAATGACCAAGCGCTCAAAAGAGCAGAAAGACGCTCACTCGAAACCCCTGAATTCGCCGTTTTCCCCTTGTTCGGATTTGGATCTACCCTTCTCGATTAAACAAGCCCCACATGCAAAGACAGCAAACAGCGCCGATAAAAATCCATGATCTTTACTGGGTTTTCCTTTCGCTTTCTGTTCCATCACTTTCATATATCTTTCGGCAAACGTTTGCTGATGCAGAATGGGGAAGGTATGATGTATTTTGGCAAAATAGATTGCAACAAGTTCATCAGCCAGCTCCGGAGGCGGATATAATATGTCTTCTGGACGTGGCCTGAGAGTTTCTTCGTGAGTATCTTTCAGATAAGAAATCAAGTGCGCTTACAGTGCGGCTTGTTTGCGAAAAGTTTTATTTGGCGCAAAGAACGGTAGTCGGATTTCGGCCTTGGTTGAAAGTGTCGACTCAGGCGATGCAATAGCAGTTGGATCGTCATTTTGTAGAGATGTTAGTGCGTCCACCAGCATGAACGAGGATGCGCCACCAGTGTATCTGAGATACAAGTCGGTAAGGAGGAAAGTTTTGGTAAAAAAAGAAAAAAGAAAATGCCGACACACCTGAGATGTCCATAACTGTCTTTACTAAGATGCGAAGACCTATCCGACCACTTTTCTGGCCCATAAGATGCTCTCTCATCCGGATAATCAGCATTGTCTTGTGGAGTGAAACCTTGTTCTAACGCTTCATTGACACACAGCTCTTTGATTGCATTTGAGGCCCGATACGAAGTAGAGGGTGGAGAAAAGCGATCCACAGGACGTGGTGACACACTAGGGTGGCGAGATTGCGAACTCAAGGGAGTAGTATCGAGATCAGTACGGAAGCTAAGGCACAAATGGTTACGAAGGAGGAGCCAAATTTCGTGACATACTCACGGAAAAGCTGAAACTGGGGCTTGGCTATTTGCTCGCATCCAAGCATCAAATGCCTCAGCCATAGGGAGTAGTTTTTGGACTGTTTCTTCAACTTTGGCCAGGCGAACGTCAACGCTGTTGGTCTGCCTGGCACCGGAAGCATCAATAGACCGCCTCAAACTGCTACGATTGGAGGAATCATACTGTCTAGCTGAAGCGGCATTATCATTGATGTCTTTAACTAGATAAATGAGAAACAGAACAAAGTAAAATGATTTGAACGCCACGCACAACTGCAGAGTTTGCCAGAAGAGATGCAGTATGAGCACGGCTCCTTGAGAATAAATTGAGACCAATTTTATGAATTAAGACCGACGTGAGCTTACCTGGCCATTGCACTTGACTTTTCTTTTCCTGCAAACCTCACATGCGCGCCTTTTTTGAACAAATGAGAACCAAAAACAACTCTTGAATCACAAGGAGGATGCCCACCATACCCTGGCCCTAGCTTGAGTCTTGCGACTAGTATCTGTCTTTTCTTCGCTTTGTTCAGACATGCACGAAAGGCACGAAAGAAAGTGACCAGATGAAGGCGGGATGAAAGCGGGATGGATTCCGCGTCTGCTTCGGGACATCCGAGGTCCGGAGCCGCCATCACCGCCACAACTCCCAAGATCACATTTATTTCATGAATTCATATAGAGGAACGATACAGCAAGAACATGATATTCTACACCTGCTGGTTCATAATAATGACCTTCATATCGTCACCTTTTCTAACTGCTTCCAAAGCCTCAGCACTTTGCGAGAGGGGAAACACTGCGGTGATTAGCGGTTTGAGATTAACCTTGCCACTCGCCACGAGGTCAATTGCTGTTTGGAAGCATCCAGCCGTATATCGTACAGTACCAATGACATCCAACTCTTTCGCTACAATTTCTACGGTTGGAAAAGAGTTGATGGCACGCCCCAGCCCGGCCTGAACATCTACAAAAGACAAAGGACGGATCAGAAAAGCAAAGAGGGCGTCATTTCGACATACAAGTACCACCGGCATGGGTGAACGCAATACCCGCATGCATGCAAGGCTCTGCACCAGAAGCTTCAACGACAACGTCAACTCCCCAAGGATCGAGACCTGAATCCTTCATCACTTGAGATTTAAATGCATCAGCCCAATCTGCATAACCTTCATCTGCCCCCTTCTGCGGAGAAGGAAAAGCAAAGTCCGCCCACATGCTTTTCGCAAAGTCTAAGCGCTTCTGTAAAATATCAATGGCAATAATTTTCGAGACACCATAAGCCCGCGCGGTAGCCATCACCAATGCGCCTAAAGGGCCGCACCCACTGTAGAATGTCGAGGTCAGAAGAAAACAAAGACATGCAGGATACAGAACTTACAATACGGCGATGGTCTGACCTGCGGCAAATTTTGCGCGCTTGGCCAGCTAAAAGCAAGAATGAGAAGGATTCAGGGGTAAAAAAGCTCACCGGAACTGACCTGAACAGCGATTGCAAGAGGCTGTATACATCCGGCCTCTTCCCAAGACAGAGAGTCCGGTATTTTCACGGCAAAATCTGCTTCGCAGACATAATACTGTTGACATGCTACTCAAATAATGAGATTGGACATTGCCATAAAAAGTATCGACACACTGACTTCCTGGGGTTGGTTCCAAACTAGCCTGACGGAACTTGCGACAGATATTGGTTTTTCCAATTTTGCAATTATAGCATCTGGTTCAGATAAATTAGGGGGCATATCGGGATTAGAAGGGAGGCCATTACTTTCTGCAGAACATCGTGGGCTCAATACAAACTCGATCTCCGACAGCCATGTCCTTAACATCGGGGCCAACTTCAACGATCGTTCCAGCAGATTCATGCCCAAGAGTGTTGGGCTTTTTCATCACGGCTTTCCCAACACCGAAGTGATTGTAGAGATGTAGCTGGATAGTTCATGTTCAAGAGGAAGCAAAAAACGAAAAGTAAAAATATGTGCATCGACATACATCGCTTCCACAGATACCTGTAGACTCCACTTTGACGATAACATCTTCGCGTCCGAGATCAGGAAGAGATACTTGCTTGACTTCGACGGTCAAGGGTTTTGTAAGAACGCAGCCGTAGTTGCTGGTAATGTTAACCATTGCACAGACTGAGAGTACACCTCAATTGGAGTACAAATGCCGCTTCAAATACCGCTTCAACCAATGTGCTGAATCATGGGAGTAGCAGCGGATCAGCTGCTGAGCCGGAAGGGATGTACCGCGGCCCGCGGATCATCCGATTCATTCACACAATGACAATGTACCAAGCCAGATTCGTGTACGGAAATCCTCTATGGCACCCTTATCTTACGATCCAAACTCACCTGAAGAACAGAACGTCGCTCTTCCTTCAGCGCCACTGACAGCTTTAAGCTACAATGCTTGCCTTCAACCCCCACTTACTCGTCGAGGAACCGGCCCAGGGATGATCATATTCTTACCTCCAGCTTCCGCATTCCAGCCCAACACGGAAAAGACACTAGATCCAGAGCCCGTGCAGAAATGGGCAGAAGAAGGATTTGCTGTCGTCGGTGTAACCACCGGTGATGATGGTTGGTCAGTTGAGGAAGCGTTGGTAAAAGCTCTTGAAGCTTTATTGAGCCTTAAAGAACTGGATGTGAGAGATAAATTCGCGGTGTATGGCGAGTGTTCGTTCTATTTGGAGTCGGATGTTGCAGAACCTTGCCTTAAATGCAGTGTACGACCCCAATGTCCTGCCGCAAGTGATTGCGTATATTCAGCAATCCGAGGACACCCGTCTTTCTTGTCTCGTAGCCATCGGCAATCCAGAAACACTTCCATCAATTCCGACATACATCCACCTTCCTTCGGATGCCTCAATCCCTCAAGCCAGCAACATAACCTGTCACAGATTCTCAAAATCGCCCTCCTTCATCTTACCCCAATCTGCCGACTACGTATCAGGTGAAGCAACGCTTGCGCATAGTCGTGTTTTGGTATTTCTCCGCAAGATTCTGGGTAGCCCGGTATTTGATATTGAAGCTATCTGGGAGGAACACACGTACTTTGAATTTGAACTGCGAAGTGTTGCCAAAACCATGGCTACAATGGTGGTAAGCCAATTATATTTTTATTTCCAGAGTTCCTAATAACGAGGAGGGGTAGGCTGAACCGTATGTAAATCATGTACCTACGGTAAGCGGTATTTTTTTTCGACTTGACAATGAGATCGCAAATGTAGTCTCTAGATGACAGGCGGTATCGGACGAAAAGCGCTCGCTGCTTTCTATCGGGACCATTTCATATTTGCGTGCGTCTTTGCCCTTCCTGGTATTCCCCGATCCTCAGTCCCCAATACCAGCAACCCAGCCGATACAAAAATGGTTCCTGTATCCCGGACCGTTGGAACTGATCGCGTCGTCGGCAAGTCTCTTTGTTTTCGGCATGGCAAAAGTCTGATTGTGGTTGTTCTCAAGATGAGTTCATTTTTATGCTAACTCATGACAAAACCGTCGACTGGCTTCTTCCCGGAGTACCTCCAACCGGAAAGACTCTCGAAATACCCATGATGGGTGTTATCAACATTCGGGGAGACCGCTTGTACCATGGTAAGATTTGCTTTTCTACATAACCGTATTCACGGACTGCGAATTCTCGTAACGCAGAACACATTTGGTGGGACCAGGCAACAGTTCTTGTCCAAGCAGGGATATTACCTACTCATGTTTCACACTCAAATACGGAGGGTCAGAAACGGCTGCGTTTACCAGTCTCTGGCGCGGAGAGTGCCCGAATGTTAATGAATGAGATGGACGGGACGAGCAACGCAATGTTTGGGCCAGATTGGGGCATTCAAGACGCGTAAAGTACTACGCGTCTGTGAACAAGGCGTGAATCGAGCAGAATGGTGGACTCGTATCAAATAACAGCAACTGCTCATTTCCGGTTGAATCCTACCAATGTTTTGACAAAGAGGAATATCACATATCATGCAGATCGTATACTTTTAAGCTTTCCAAGCTCGACCGCATTCCAAGCACCCAAAGCGATGATATCTGCACCAAGATTCATGAAATCGACTAGTCACAAAAGATGACAATCAAAGTAAAGGTAGCAGAAGTCCTAAGTACTCACAACCCTGGGCATATCGCGCTTGCACTTCCTCGGCAGAAGCACAAAACATTCCAGCATATTTTCCTGCAGCCTTTGCAGCGGCAAGAACCCGCTTGATCGCATCCTGAACTTCCGGAATAGTAGGATGTTCCAAAGCTGGATAACCCATAGAAGAGCACAAATCATTAGGTCTGTACGTATTCCATCCCTGCGTCAGTCTTTGAAGGTAGATTCAGTAAATCTTCGTACCCAACAAAAAGCATATCTACACAAGCTGTTAGATGCTGAGTGATGTAATGAAAAGTCGAATTAACCTATTCCATCGACTTTGGCAATTTCTTCGCAATTCTCTAAACCTTCGACGGATTCGATCTGTACAGCAATGAACGTATTTTGATTGGCCGTAGCTATGTAGTCTCCCATTCCTTGCCTAAACGCTGCCGGTGCAAACGGTGAACCCACACCACGGACTCCGGATATGACATCTGCACTTCTGTGAGCTTTCGGGACGGGAAATTTCGCGTAGGATACGAGTTTCCGTGCCTCCTCAGGAGTAGACATCATAGGGCAGAGTATTCCATGGGCTGTCAATTTTGCGTCAGCTGTTAAAGATAATGATGTCAACTTTGAACGAGTTTACCTCCGGTATCTAGAGTCCTCTTGACGATCCAATTTTCTGGCGCGGCAATTCTGACTATGGGTGATACACCTTGTGCGGCGATAGTACCGACAGATGTATGCATTTCAGCATCTGCTAAATTTCCATGTTCGCAGTCGACGAGAACAAACTATGAATGTCGATAATCATTATCTGCAGACAGGGAATGTACCCGGCGACATAGTTACATCGTAGCCCATTTGAGCAATCGTTCTTGCCAAACTAGCTCCAGGAAACATGATCCAGGATCCTGACGTCCAATTATTAAACGAACTAGCAAGATGGCTTTGGTAAGTCTGTTCAAACTCACCTATGACTGGTCTTCGTGGATGTTTCGCTTCTGCCATGACCTTTTGAAAGCCCAGAAGGGCTGGGGTAGAGGATGAAGGATCAAGAGGGGAGGCGTAGGACATGGGTATGAATGGAGGTCAGAAAGAGGCAAGTGAGCACAAGTAGGCAAATTCGGTATTCGCTACGGTCTTAGGGACGCTGGGACTATCTTTGGCCTAATGATAGAGTTTGGCCACTTTTTCGGGTACAGACTGCTGATTGATCCGCGGAACATCCGATGTATTCTCCGCTCTAAGGACGCTTCTTTACGCTTCTACTCAATTACTATCAATGTACATGTACTAGAGTTGATACCGACAATGTCGGTATAGAAAAACTTTTGCAGCTCTTTGTGTATCCTGCTTAAACCTGAAATATGCCAAGTAGACATCTTGAACTTCAAGTTTGAGAATTTTTCGAACTCCCCATGTTGTGCCAGCTGCCTCCTGAGAAAGGACGCCAAAATCACAGGAGTTGATACCCGGACCGCCGCTTTCCGAAGCTGATGGGAAAGTGCGGTTTTCACCATCCTCGTTCATTTGAGAAGGATATGTTTTGGTTAAAATTCCCGGAAGGTACTCAAAGGTTTCTATTTGACATAAATAGCATAAACTTCGAAACAGGAAAGAGACTGAGTATTTCCCATGCTTCCCGATGCCGATAAGTGGAAAAAACCACTGTTTTAACACTTGAAAGTTTCCTCGATTATTTTCTAGCTCATTAATCCTCATTCGAAGTTGATAAATCTAATAAATAATATTAATTCAATGTACAGAGAAAGTTTTAGGGTGAACGATTGAGAAATGTGCTCAAACGAAACAATTTTTTACGAAAGTATCAACTCTAGGTCCGGTATCAACGATATATCAACTCCATATAGTACATTGATAGTACTGTAACGCTTGGCGCCTGAGGACCTGAGGTATTAAGAATCTCGGCGAACTCCTGGTCCTGACCATCGGAAAAAGGTCTTCTCTCAAATGCAAATGCTGACCCGGACCTATTATGCTAACATCAGAACCTTACAGAACCCAAGTACCTGTATATGATAACCTTTATAACATGTATCCTTATCATATCTTCCTGCCAATTGGGCTTCTCTGACATTATCTACCATGTCGCACTCAATCTCATCCGAAAGGAGTAACAGCTCGAATTCCGAACGGTTCAATCATTATCGAGGTAGAGAACTCGCGGTCGACTGGGACAGTCGTCAGGAGAGGCAACTGGTTCGAAAAATTGATATGCGATGTATGGTATGTCCTGCGAAAATTATTGCTCAGAAAAGAGGTGAAATAAAATGCTTCTTCACAGCCTGCCCTGGTTATTGTTTGTCTCTTCTCTTTGACCTTGCACGATTGAAGACTTATTACATACTCTACTCGTGTTCTTACTAGCTCTTCATTCTGAATTTCCTAGTGAGTCTCAAGCTCAAGTTAATTTCTCGTGATTCACCGGTAATCGCGTCCGATAGGACGTAGGTATTCCATGAATTCTTCTCCTGTCCGTTATTTTAATCGTGCTTCCAGCGAGGAAACCTCGCAAACGCTCGCCTCAAAGGTCTCCAAGCTGACCTCAAGCTGAATGACACAGAATGTAAGGTGTAAGTGATCAGCGAACCAAACATTTTCTGATATCTGTTGACCATGTTCTCCAGCCCAGGAATTTCATGAGCGTTCGCTCGAAACTGATGTCAATTGCAACAGATTCGACGTGTATTTCCATCCTATTCGCCGGATACATTTTTGTACGTGTAATGATTATTTATTTCTATCGCTACTTTAAGACCCTGTCCCATCGGTAGATGCAAGTGCCCAGTAACCTTGTCATGAACGCAATTCCAAAGCCTAGATTTTTCATGGCCACTGCGGTGAGCCTCTGGGGGTCCATATCAGCACTTACCGCGGTGAGCTGGATTCTAGAATTCAAAATCCTATCAGCGGAGACCAATTCCTCCTCAGCTATGTACCAAGTTTTCCCACCTAGTGGTTTGTCGCTTTTGCCTTGGTTTTGTTGGTTAGAATTAGTCCCATTATCTTCCTTTTCTTTTGCTTATGACCTTCTTCAGAGGCTGCGTTTTACCCTTGCGCCGTCTACTACCTCTCTAGATGGTACACGCGGAGAGAAGTAGGCCTTAGAATTGCATTGTACGCATTCCAAGTCGCGTCATTTCTCCCAGATACGCTTACGGCGCTGTTAGCTTGAACGCAGGGAACATGTTAGCTCAAGGTAGTCAGCGGCGCCCGCCTCTCTAATGCACCAATTTCTCATATGTTTGCTGGCAAGGTCTTGGTGGCTTGCTTGCCGCAGGCATTCTTAGCGGCATGGAAGGTGCGAGAGGCATCCGAGGCTGGAAATGGGTAAGCTGCTGCGCGAAGCTCATTTCATAGATTCACTCTGTCTCCGCAGCTCTTCATTATCGAGGGTAGTATTACTGTCGCCTTTGGACTCTTAATGCCGTTCATTCTTGCCGATTACCCTTCCAGGTATTTCAGCTTCCTCTCTATTCAGATGACGCTTTCAAATTTATCCACACCCAGCACGTCTTGGTTGTCTGACCAGGAGCGCATCCTTGCTCAAGCCCGTTTAGTTGCAGACATCGGTATTATCGATAATCCGCAAGCCGACGAAAAATCAGGATGGGGGATATTAAGAGGACTGGGGTTAGCTCTTTGCGATGCCAAAGTTTGGATGATGGCGTGGGTATTGGGTGCCTTGATGAACATCCTCAGCTAACATTCGGGTTTCTTGAAGATTTATGTATTTCACTTATATTATGGGCTTATCGTTTGCAGCATACATGCCAACAATTACCGCTACCCTTGGATTCTCCACGACGATCACTCTGCTCCTCACATTTCCCCCTTGGGCTTTCGCAACTTTGTATGCTTTGGCGAATTCCTGGAACTCTGATCGAACTGGGGATAAGTTCTGGCACATCGCAGGATCCTATGGATTCGCAATCCTCGGCTATATCGTCGCTTTGACTGGTACGAGGATGTATCGGTCCATCGATTTACTTTCCTGATCATGTCCAGCTAAAACTATAGCTGGAAAATACTTATCTCTGTTCGGGATGTGTATGGGCTTCAGTGGTACGTGTTTGCGTTCATTATTAAATAGCTGACCGAGCTAATGGTACCGCAGGCGGGATCATCATCCTTGGATGGATCAACACATCAATTCCTCGACCGCCTATCAAACGTGCAGCTTCCATTGCTTTCATTAATGCCTTCGCTAACATCGGCCAAGTTTGTCTTATGTTCCCTCCATATCTTTTAATATGCTAATATGGTTTCAGATCCCAACCTCATATTTATGGCCTTCGCAATGGGGTCGCCGTTACTGGCAGTCCTTCGCTACCGAGATATGTTTGATGGTATTGAGTCTGACAATTGGGTTTGGTGAGCCCTCTTATTCTACTTATCGTACTGACAATTTCAATTTCGTTCAATCCGATGGTATTCCAGGCTATCGGTGGTATCTGATCTCGCAGAACGAAAAATTGGACAGAAGTGAGACCGAGGCCTATGTCGTGAACGAGACATCTGTCAAACAGAGTGCAGAGTGAGTGTTGAAATTCTTACCAGGAGCTGTAAAACCCACTTTTCTTAGTCTAGTTCATACGTCAATACAGCAAGAACGAGCTCTCGTTCATTCATTCAGATACCTATACTAAAACCAAAGAACCTCTGTCGTTCTTTACGTTGTATATTCGTGGTATCTTGCGTCGTGCGTATTTACCTTTAGAATAGGTTATCGCTCTCAGAATTCCTGCTCGGTACTTGCATGTTCTTAGTAAGATGTTCGATTACAAACGATCCCGTTCTTGAGGTGAATCTGCCGTTTTTCGAGTCATCTGGTGAGAGAGGAAGAACTCAGGACGATCGACGCAGGGTCGCTCATCGGCGAACCCTCGTTTCAGAAAACTTTTGGGAAGGCTTCCGCCGATGGTAAGAGTAAGGGCTGGAAGAGGCACGCATTTATACAGCTTCCCGCGCTGAAAGCGGCAGGTTCCATTCCAACCAAAATGCACTTCCTATGAACAACCTGAATCCATGAGTAGAGAGCAGCTCCACCGAATAACGAACGGCTGAAGCGTCTATTATAGGGCCAGGCTCCACTTGACGCTCAGGACCTCGCCAAGGAGAACTTTTTGCGATTGAAGAGTTGAAGATCCGGTGAATGCTCGAAAACCAAAACCTCGCACTACACGCATCTACTCACTACGCAGCTCGGAGCAAAGAGGACTTGCAGTACGTGTTTCAGCCAAATGAACGAACGAGCCAGGCCATGATTGACTCTGAAAACGTCGGGTCAATTCGTGCGGACTGTCCAGAGTAGGCCGTGAGCAATACACGTGTCCGTCTTGCGTTGCGTCACCCCAGAAAAACACTCTTGTGACCGTTTTTGCCTTTCACCTTAGATCCTCGCTGAACTCGTTCTCCCCGCTTCAGTCTCCATCGAGCTCAATCTCCGGTCTCTGATCGCAAAGGAAAGTCATGAATATGCTCTCAATAGCCTGAGGGAGTAGGCGGCGCCAAATCGTTATTGATTTCTGAGTCATACCTGTTCGATTGACCCACCTTTTTGGCTGTGAAAGCATCCACTTACCTCCCCGTATGTTGGCTGATATTTTGATTTCTTATATGGACCGCACATTGTTGAACAGGCGCCTCCCTCTTGCCAGAATGGCGCTGCAGCGATTTGGAAGCAAGTCCACTTGACCTCGATATACACCCAGAAAGTTTCGTCGCAAATGGATCCGTATAGCCACGCTTTTGTGCATTGAACTACCGGACATGGCAAAGGTTCCTGGCCCAAACCCTGCTCCATCAATTATCATTCCCACTGTTCGACTGCAAGTAACCGCGACCTCTCCGCGAGGCAGATCAACTAGCCACATTGTCTCTTTCTCTTTTTCCAGTGGCGGTATAAAATGCGGTGTGCAAAGTCGTAACTCAGGTTAACCGTCGTCTACTTCGTCTGCAAATTATGGCTCTTGTATTTCCTGGCACGTATGATTCTGGCTATGATTATTACCCTCATTCAATGTCTCGCCGTCCATCAATGTATGGAGGCAGTTATGCGTACAATTCATATGATCCCGGGTATGGAGGAGTAAGGCCTTGTTTCAATTGCATGACCTTTTTACCAGGCAGCATTTCTAATAATTCTTTTCTCCAGCAGTACTCTACCTATAACTCTGCTTATTCGCCTACCCCTATGATTATGGGTCCCAGTAGGTTGTCCCCCTCAAAATTGACATGAAACTGAAGTGCAATCGGTTCAACAGCTTATGATGACATGACTATGCGGGAACCTTACTACCCCGACACAAGACGGCCACTCTCGGCCATGAGCTTGACCCGTCCCCGGCGACATTCCTCAGTATCTGCAGTCTCATATATCCCTCGCCCACCTCCTATGGACGCCTTTAGGCGTGCCAGCTCAACCAACATTAAATTCAAACGACGAGGCAGCCTTATGGCTGGAATTTCACTGGCTGAAGCTCAAGGGCATGTTAGACTATCAAGCAATGATTATTATACCGTCCATGATCTGCATGCAGACAGACGGAGCACAATCTATCTAAAGATAAGAGTACGTTGTGGTTATCATTGCTCGTGAAAGTCACATTAATTTCTGTTAGTGGGCTGGATACAACTCGCTCACATACGAGATTCCACTGGAGTCTTATGACAGCCGAATCAATCTGCAGACCCTGGCAAGACGTGTTTCTAGGGCATGTGTACATTATCTTCAGGCATGTTTTACCTCAATTCTTGGTCTCAAACCCTCAGCTGATTTTTTCTTCATCAAGGCCAACCGCATACCCATTCCTTGGGATCGTGTGGACCTCCATCATCTCGAAGAAATATCCTATGGTGTATGGCAACCTATGTTATCCTCGAGATAACTCTCAGGCCTTGGGCACTGGGAGCACAACGCTAATGCTATTAAGCTGAAAAATCTACTAACACAATATTCTATCGATATGCTTCTGCTCCGGTCAGCCTGCGAAGCTCTACCTCCGGGGCCCTATCGTGCCTCTCTACTCGAGCAGCTATGTTTATTTCACGCTCAAATCATGAAGATGACTGGATATCATCTCGCGAGTCGTTTGGGTTGCGGCAATCCTCCCTGATTATATTTTATTAGTCCACATTGGTTATGCTATATATCTAACCTACAAAATATATACAGCGGTATATGTTCACAACGGGGTCAGAGAGTATGCAAGAAGTCGTAAATACGTTCAGTAGCGGTAAAGTACAGAGCATTGTCCGGATAAAGCAGATTTACATTGTAAATGGATTACATGCACACACTGCACCTCGGACGGCAAAACTTGCAATACTTCCTAACACTAGACCCCCAATAAGACAGAACTGCGATACGGTGGCGGCAACGTCGACATCGTCCCTCCTTCCTTTCAGTCTCGGATTATGCTCAAGAGAAGGCGCTGACATCATGCACAGGCTCGAGACGTATCCGTTCGACAGCCCAAATGCCAAAAGAATCAACATGAATAAGAAGTCCGAGTTGATGAGCGGCACCGCAGGTATCGAGGAGTTGTTAGGTCGCTGAACGTTGCATAAAAGGAACAATACAATGAAGATCGTCCGAGAAAGTGATAGCACTAGAAGTCGTTTGGCAGACCATATAAGCAGTTTAGGGAAAGAGCAGAGGTAACGTCCAAAGAAGTCACCAACTCCAAAAACAAGGAAGTGAATAGAAGTGAAGAGCAGCGGGTGAATATTCGGATTCACGGACTGAACAGATGCAGTGATCGGAGGAAAAACCGTCTGCAGATCCAGTTAGTTCGAGATCTATACAACAATAACATGGTGATACGTACCAAAGTCACCATGAAAACATAGGCAACAGCTATTTCGAAAAGAATATTTGCTTTGGCCACACGCCATATCCGCGACTTTTCGGAAAAGACTTGTGATGGACCACTAGAGACCAAGGTACGGTGCTCGTCGTCCGTGCCAATCTCGGGAACGGCCTTTCTAACCTCCAATGAGCCTGCTACCGTGTGGTATGCCGGCATTGAAACGAGCCATCGTTGGGCAGCTGCAGAGAACAGGAGGAAAATAGTCGAGAGACCAAAGAATATGAACGCGGAGCTTTCTTCGGGATCGCGACTACGAGTCAATACGTCTGCGCTGGACTTGGAACCATTTCCAACGGAGGCGATGGCGCTGAGGACCTGTACTGCACTAACGACAATGGCAACGGCAGCCTGTCCCGAAAGCATCGGTTGAATAGCCGTTGGACCGAATAGCGACGCGACTGCAATAATAGAAGTTTGGAGGTAGGAACCTAACGCCGCCTGAGCCATCCCATTGAGCAGAACAAAAGCAAAAAATATTCCTGGTGATATTGTGACCAGCGTACTGAGCGTCAGTAGAAAGTTCAACCCTGCAAGACCGAGGAGTGTGAGGATCGTCTGGCGAGATGCGATCATCTGTTGAAATGCATAAATGTCAAGTGCTGGAAAGGTTCACAATTCTCTTGCCTGCTTCGACTTGGCAGTCGCATGAGCTAGAAAGACGAAATTGGCCAATGTGAACGTTATAGACAGGTAGGACGAGAATGTCGGCTTCAATGACGATTCCGCAAGGCGGGACAAAAAGTACGGAATTGCAGTTATGAGGGCTGGCAGGCGCAGTGTGAGTCGGTTTCATAGTGAGACGAGAGAAAAGGCTAACCATTCCAGGGTAGCAGCACAGCGCATCCTGTGGAGAGTTATTTCACAGCACAGAGTGATGAATGCCTTACTCGCGCACCGAGAACAAAGTGTATCCACCGAATTCGTACATCAACAGATGCATCCGAAGGAATATAGTCTAGCCCTTCTTCATTCTCTAGCTCGATACCAGCTTCATCGCTAACGACAGGATTTGAGGCAAGGGGTGCTTGAGGTATTGAGTGATACAGAACCTCAGGTGAGGAGGGAGACATGTCTGAAGGCTTCAAGCGCCCATAATCGGTTCACTCGTACTCATATGAATTACCACCACATGAATTAGTAACTTATAATAGTCAAAAATTAGACAGCAAGGTCTTTTGGTATGAACTGGTTTGGTTCCTGCTTCAGCGTCAAGGAAGCCAATCTCAGTCTCTGCTTCTCCTCCTTCCTCGCTCTCTTGCGAATCTTCTTTTCTAATCTCTCCTGACCTCCACGCTGGATCCACCTCATCTTCCTCAAAGCCTGCTTATCTTCGTGTAATGTCTGTCTCCACCTAAACGCAGCATCGGCCCTTGCCTCTCCTACAGTACGGCCGTTCAATTCCTTCGACTCTTCCTTGATATATTCGTCCAACAATGCCCTCTTTGCTAGTCGAGTCTCCTGCCAGCGTTTCATCTTTTTGGCGCGAGAATGTGGATTTGACAGTTCCTTGTAGAGAAATTGTTCTACAGGTGGCTGGGTACCGGCGAAAAAGGATTTATGAGAAGGATTGTAGAATGCACGCAAGTATTGTGTTTCAGTCGGAATTCTAGGTATCAGACCGCGTAACGTTGGACTGAATGGAGGAGGCTGGTAGGTGACTTTCGTGACCTCTTCTTTGGCCGTGTCGTAAGAGGTAGCTACAGGACAAGATGTCAGGCGCGAGGAGACACGAGTTCAAAGTGAATCCTGTCTAACCATCTCCATGAACCTTAGGCTTGACGGCTGGCCAAGGGATAGGTATCCGTTCGCCTCTGCGCTCGGATAACGAGGGGACTAGTTTGGTTGCGAACCTTTCCCATTGCCATTTCCGGAAATAAGAATTCCATTTGGGAGGAGATGACCCAAGTCGCTGAGCGAAAACACTACATGGATGTTCGAAATCCAATAGCAGACGCAAAAAGTTGAGAAATATACGTACGGGACAAGCCGGCGTTCAGTTTCGCCAGGTTTTAGCGGAAGCTCATGCTCGCCCAAGAAAAGCTGGCAGCGAGAATAATGAAAGTTTTTATCCTTCGGTTGAGCATTCGGTGAAGGCTGGAGACAGGATGTTCAGCTAATTAACTAGACAAAACCTGTTTACTTACCTTTTCGTTCATTCCCCGAACATATACTCTGTTTCGGAATTTATTAATTGCAGTCACTTCTCGTATGGTCGAGCTTTTGTCCCCCAGCACTCTAATCTGGTCTCCGGGCACAATGTTCCAGTGTTTAATGCGATCCTTGATAGGAACTACTTTCCTGCTAAAATTTTCATAGGTCGGAAGTTTGAGCTTTTCATTGAGGACTTTGGATACTGGTAGGAGGTGGCGAAAGTTGGTCGTCCAGGGATTTTTAGTTACAGCATGAACAATTTCGAATCTGGTTAGCCTCCGGAGCGGCATAACACGTCTAGGACGCAGTCAAGGACGGTGAAGTACTGACGTTAAAATGGGAGTGGAGAAATGAGAGAAGCGCCAGAGCGCCTTAAATAGCGCCCAATTCAAACGCTGGCTTTGCGTTCGCTCAATGATGTGCTTCGTTGGGATTCAAAAAAAGGCTATTTATACACTACAAACACAGCAAAACGACATGCATTGACATTCAGTCCTTAACAGTCATTAACTTACGACAATTCTAAGCCAAAGTATCTAGCCCTGAGGAGTCTTTGAAGGTCCCCAGGCTGTCGTTGACGAACTAGGTTCTTCCGATTCAAGAGTCTAAGAAGCCAAGTTGTTAATGTCTTTCCAGTCGTAGTTACAAATAAACGCTTACCTCGAGGAGCATCACCAGCACCGAATCTACTTCCGAAGGTGGTATTCCACCACATCCGGCACCAATTAGCCTTCTGTAATCGGTCATTTTCCCGCTAGTACCCGCCTCAGCTTGGAACGACACCAGCTCGTCGAAGATTTGCTTTCTACGTTTCCGATGATTCCCAATCTCATCACGCAAAGAATCACAGGCGCGCTGAAGAGCTTCGGGATCTTGGGGAATATCGCTATGTAGCTCAACAAGATCTGCTACGTCTTCCATTTGGGTAGTGGTTTTCCGTTTCACTCCTCGAGTAGCCTGTTCCTGGCCCGTGCCAATTACACCGGAGGAGGTATATTCAGGCTCATTTCCTTCCTCTTCAACCCGAATGAGAGCCGAAGCAGGGGTTAGAACCAGTGCTCCACCTGCGGCTTCTCGGATGGCGCGTTCCCGCGCTTCCTCATCATTAATCCACTTTTCCCGTCCAAGCCTATACCGTTGTCCCATTCTCAAATGTAATTCGGATTCCAGAGCGGCCAAGCTCTGCTTCGCTTGGGGAAGAGTTTCGGCCTGAGCTCGTAGGTGGCCGACTGCACGTTGGCTTTCCAGGATCTCCGCCTGGATGTTACTAAGTAACGCATGTGCCTGGGTCGTGTCGCGCTCTTTGTCACGGAGCTCTTGGTCGAACGAAGCAGCAAGACTATCCAACATACTAGTCATGTCGTTGACGCAGCGAGTGCTGGCCCTCTGACCAGCTACAGAGTGATGGAGAGGTGGACGGTCACCATTCGCAGGGCCAAAGGAATAATTAGGACCGGCATGGGGAGGAGGGAAAGCAACCTGCGCGTTTCGGAACGACATTGACATAGCTCGAGAGGGAGGGACAGGGGAAGAGCGGAATCGTTCATCTTCGAGAATATAGTCCTCTGTGCTTTTGCCATCATTGTTTACAATTTTGGGATCTGCGCCATGATCAATGAGAATTTTTACCAGACGTTTACTACGGCACCGAGCCGCCATTGTTAGTGCAGTCTCCCCATCTTCGTCTTGAAAGTTGATTACATCGGCCAATTCTTTAGGATAATCGGCCAATCGGGATAGAATCGTCTCCATATAGTATCTGGCAGCGTGAGTTTTTCCCTTTGACATGGCCACATCGACGACATGATGAAACACGGTGCGGTTGTAGTTGTCAATATTGAGCGTGGATCGATGCAAGAGCTCATATAACTCGGGGAATTTACGGACGTCATAATTATTTGCGAACATGACACTGCGCATGAGTGGCGTCTGACCAGCCTTGTTGACTTTGAAAATGTCGGCGCCAGCGGTAAGAAGGAGTTTTACGATTCGGATGCGGCCCATAGCGCAAGCCCAGTGCAAAGCCGTATGACCGTCATCGTCAATGGCCATGTTAGGATCGAAATCGATGGGGGGATTAATGAGAATAGCAGGAACCTGGTTCGTATCTGAGATGAAGTATTCGAGAATTTGGTCACCGTAGGCGCGTGCATCAGATATACTGTTTCGCCCATGGTGATGGTCACCGTAACCATTATCTATCGAGCGCCGCTTTCTGCGTGGATTGATTCCATTCGAACCGTAGGGTTCGGGACTGTTGATGGGAGAAGGAGTCCGCGAGCTGGACGAAGCCTCCGATGGTGACGGCGTCATTGATCCATCCTCGGAACCTGCGACAGACAAAGTGTCTTGGTCATCAGAAGCCGGATTAACGTCTTGAGTCTGACGGCGGGACGACCGTGTGTTTACCGGAGCAGTGGATCCTTCTACGTGGGCATTTCTGCGTCCA
The DNA here is from genome assembly GCA_000827265.1 of Collybiopsis luxurians FD-317 M1. Classification (NCBI taxonomy): domain Eukaryota; kingdom Fungi; phylum Basidiomycota; class Agaricomycetes; order Agaricales; family Omphalotaceae; genus Collybiopsis; species Collybiopsis luxurians. The sequence continues at coordinate 758,731 of KN834758.1, read as the reverse complement.
GGACGTGAGGCTCCAGTGCCAGCCGAGACAAGATGCTTTGGCGCCAGAGGGGGGCTTTTTGCCGCTGGCTGAAAGTCGATAATCGGTCTGAGTAGATGTTCACAGTTGTACTGCTTTGCCAAAGCTAATCCTCGTTCGAGAGGAATCCAAGTTCCTTAGGAGAGAGGTAATTTAAAATAACTTCCCAGAAGGGGCACTAGAAGGCATACCTTGATATTTTCCATACCCACCTTGGACCTTTTCGTGTTCACCTTTTTGGACTTCGCGCTCGAGAACGCGAGTGCGCTGGGGCTTATCAAAGCCAGCCACCTTGAGGATCTGGGTCGCGTTTAGCCAGGCATCAGAGCGTCTCCGCATGACAGCCACCCCTTTACACATCCTGGACGTGTACCATTAATGAAAACTCGTGTATAGTCGCGTCAAAAAGCACTTGCATCTCATAGACAGGTATTCCACTATATGTGGCCTGAAAATCGAGCGGAATTTGAGCGAGTATTCTAGGTAGGAAGAGTGATATGTCAGCACACCGACCTTAAAAATCTGAGGATCCGGCATTGTTGGAGGAGACGGCTACGCCGGTTAAGGGTTGTGTTGGATAGGCAGCGGCCACTGTGTGGAACAGCGAGCAGAGGGTAAATGACCGACAGAGCGAGAGCAGAGGTTGAAACGCGTGAGAATGACCAAACAAATCTGCCTTTTGCGCTCATATGGCTTCGGGCGACAAGCCCCTTTGGTCGTTGCGACCTCCTCTTCAAAACTCCTCTTCCGCGCTGGATCAGGAGCCAATCGAGCTTCAGAGACTCAGAAAATGGCAACAAGAACGTGTTGCAAAGAAATTGCGCGGTGACTATGAGTCTGCGGCCTTACACCTTGCGGATTTGGTACGTGGTCTCCACCGTGGCTAGTATAAATTCTGAACTGGTTTCAAGGTTAATACCAGTCTCCTTTCTCCCCTCAAAATTGCCTCTGTGCGCGTAGAAGGGGCATATAAGACACGTCCTTCGTTCTTGGGCTTTTTGATCAACCCCATTGCATCTCCTAGTTCAGGGGAGCCTCCGCAGGATGTGCAATCGGTCCTGCACGCCACAAGACAAATCTCCGACCTTTTGCAACGTGCAGATATCTTTCATTCGGTTTCAGCGCGAATAGAACACTCAAGAGATGAATTGGCTCCTCCGGATGCCGTAGACCTCGTCTTCAAAACGCGTGAAAAGGGTAGATTTTATCTCAAAACTTCTACTGAGCTGGGAAATAACGAAGGCAGCGCAGTAAGTAGTATGCTTCTTGCTGCTTTCTAAAATATCCACTCTACACTTCAGAGCGCAATTGCACGTATACGCAATGTTTTTGGCGGCGCAGAGACCTTTGAAGCCAACATGTCACTGGGAACCACCACGAGAAAGTCGTTCAATGGCTCGCTTTCCCTTCCGATCACGCCTGACCTCAACACGTATGCTGAGATTGGACTGTTCGGGCTTTCCAAAGACTATTCAACTTTTGCGAGCTGTTCCGAAACTTTGCGTGGTGTCAGAGCGCTTATCAGGGTGAGCTAGGTCAGCCATTCTTCTTATGCTCATACCTATTGGTTGACCTCAATTTGCAGCACGGAGAACCTTTGACCGGGTCGCATGAACTAGCTTACCAGGCTGTTCTGCGGAACATTGGTAACTTGATACCGACAGCTTCTATAAGGTACGTTTGCGTTGTTTCTGCTTCGTGCTTTGCTGCTTATTGAAGCTCAACAGTGTTCGAGAAGCTGCGGGTCAAACGTCCAAGTCATCATTGTCCTACACTTATACCTTTGACAATCGTGATGATCGTATCACTGGTACGCGTGGCTTTTATAGCAAGGTTTTTCAGGAGTTTGCTGGACTTGGCGGAGATGCGTCGTACTTGAAAGCGGAAACGGAGCACCATATTTCACGTCCGATCTTACCAGGGGTGGTAAGTTTTTTCGATGGTAGCCCTGAAAATCGCTGTCTGAGATTTATGTCCAGACACTATCACTCTCAGCTTGTTCTGGTCTGTTATGGAGCTTTGCAGGTCCAAGTCTTTTCCCGGATCGATTCCAGCTTGGAGGACCACTGTCAGTACGTTCCATGAGATTTGCGGGGTTGGGACCTCGAGACGGACGTAAGTTCTACCTAAATTTTTCTCAACCACGAGTTACTAACCTGTCTTTCAGCAGATTCAATGGGTGGAGATCTCTATTGGTCTACCGGCTTGAGCGTCATCTCCAACATTCCCAGAAAAGGGCACTGGCCAGTTAAATCGCATGTGTTTCTGGACGCTGGCCGTTTAGACGCCATTGATAAATGTTAGTGTTGATTCTGAATCAGTGCCTGTCTTATACTGACTTGCTCTACCTAAACTCTAAAGCTCGCACGTTTGGCGAGAACATCAAAAATACAATGTCGAAGCCATCGGTATCTGCTGGGGTTGGGTTAATCTACAAATTTGACCCAATACGGTTAGAGGTGAATTTTGGGTTGCCCCTTGTTGCTAGTAAGAGCGATGGAACAAGAAAAGGTATCCAGGTCGGAGTAGGCTTAGAGTTTCTGTAAAAGCTAGATCCGGGATTCTAAAATACCGCAGCTCAGCATTTGTTCTTCAAAGTGAAACTGAGAGCTGAGAGAAGAATCTGACTCTGGATCTGAGATTGCGCTCACGCTCACGGGAACACGTGCTTCTCCCACGCAGCTGAACCGTTTAGGATCAACTTGAACATGCGGAACTCGTTCTCAACTTTGGAAGAGTCCGACTCTGATCTCGAGGAATTTCGCGCTACAGCCATGGTCCCAAAGTGCGAACCGTTGTGCTGCTTCAATGATAGGTGCTCTTCATTACTCTTCAATTTTTTGAACAAGTATCTGACCCAACTTTCGTTTGTTACCGCGGTTCATCGTCGAATAGATTATATTTCACGACCTTTCCTCATCCTGCACCAAATCCTGGTACTCTCAACCGCCTCGCTGCAGACTCGAATCATTGTCCACGCGTCAGGCCGAGACCAAGAGGCTTCCCCGCCACTACACCTGACGAGGATGCATCTTACTATTATTTCACCATCGACGACCAACTACTTTATCTCTCCTTCTTTCAAGACTGGGGTCCTCTGAATATCGCCATGGTCTACAAGGCGTGCATTCTAATTCATGAACTACTCGAGGTATAAGGTTTCTATGTTTTTGTTCTGCGCATATTGAATACGGCACAGGACAAGGACCTTGCCGTACACAGATTGGTACTGTATTCGTCTAGTGACCCCAGGAGGAAAGCAAATGCCGCCTTGTTAATGGCTCTCTATGTAGTATGTGCTCTAGCCCCATCTGCGCCACTTTCAACTCACCACGCGACTCCATAGATGATTGTCCAGCGCCGTGCGCCTTGGGAAGCCTTTCACCCTATAGCGGAAATGGAATTCATGCCATTCCGCGACGCAGGACGCGGTCCCTCCGACTTCAATCTCAATATTCAAGATTGCCTCTGGGGAGTTTGGAAAGCCATGCAGAACGGACTATGCGACATGAATGAATTCGACATCGAGGATTATGAATTCTACGAGAAAGTCGAGAATGGAGACTGGAATTGGATCACGCCAAATTTCATCGCGTTTGCCTCACCTGTGGACCAAAACTGGATAAAGCGCCAAAAGGATGATTCAAAGTCGTCTTCAGCGCTAGCTTCGTCTACCAACAGCAATCTTGCTTTACAAGGCAAGCTTCCAACGCCTTTCCTTAATTGCCTCGATTACTTTGAAAAACGCAACATCAAGCTGGTCGTGCGCCTGAACAATCAGTTATACGACCGCAGTACCTTTTTAGATAGAGGGATCGACCACATGGAACTCTATTTTGATGATGGCACCAATCCTACGGATGAGATCGTCCGGACGTTTTTAGACGTAGCGGACCGAGTTATAGAAGATGGAGGCGTTGTAGCTGTTCACGTACGTGATTCTTCACCATTCAGTATATCTTGCTTCTCACTGGAATCATTTTATATTCAGTGCAAAGCGGGCCTAGGTCGGACGGCTACTCTTATTGGTGCATATCTCATATGGAAGTACGGCTTCACCGCAAATGAAGCCATTGCGTTTATGCGGATTGTACGGCCGGGATGTGTTGTGGGGCCCCAGCAGCAGTACCTCTATCTAAAACAGCTAGAGTGGTCTAAATGGGCTGCCATTGACGAAGCACGGAAAATCCAAGCCGCAAGTGCAGCTCCCTCGCCTATTCCTGCTGTTGTAACACCTGCAACTCCCCCGGCGGACACGGATGAAGAAATACCCCTTCGACCTTCCACTCCAGCAGGATCTGGATCTGCCTTGCCTCTACCACCCGTTACACCCAGTCGACACGTTGCTGCTGCTGCTGCCGCTGCTAAGGAAATCGCTCCTCCTGGCCAGCCACGAAAAACGCCGAAAGGCAAACGTTCTGCCCCTGCACACGATTCCGACGATGAAGACGACATCCTCGGTATGCGTTCAGATTCTGAATCGGACGAAATGAACGACGTCCTACCGTCTTTGCACACAATTGCTCCGTCGAGAGCTCGTTCTCGAGCGGGGTCGACATCAAAACCGACCGCAAAATCGAAAGTAGGGGCTGCTTCACGGGGCATAACTGCTTCAGAGCAACGTCCAACGAGGGTTACTCGCTCTACAGCAGGAGCTGCAGTCATCCGGAAGACTGGTACAAGCGCAACCGGCACTGGAGTCAGGTCTGGAGCAGCAAGTCCCTCAATCGCTGCGTCACCGACGAAAGCTACTACAGGACAAAGACCAAACAAGATTCCTCGACTGGCTATGGGCAAGTCGACAGTAGGGCTCGCAGCAAAGGCCGCCGCCACTGCCAAATTAGATTCCAAACCAGTCCTATTACCGACGGTGATGACCACGCGTTCTAAACAGAATGCTCCCCCTCCGACACCCTCGCGCCTTCCGACTCTTGTACCTGCCCGCACTCGATTGGCGACACACCACTCCAACTCTGCGAGCGATGCTGCTGCGGCAGTGCTTTTGAATAGCAGGAAGGGCATGAATGCTGCCGACTCGAAGCCAAAGGACGATGGTGTTGTGCCAGCGTGGATGGCTACGGGCAAAGCCGCCGGGGTAGTCGTTACAAATGGAAGTGGGAATAAGTTGAGCGAGTCAAGGCCTGGTTTAAGGAGTAGTGTGAGGAGACGAAGGAGCAGTTTTAGTTCGGCGGATGTCGTTGCATGACTTTACTCCGTTGCGTTGATATTTTTCTCTCTCTCTGGTTGGATGTAGTTTTATATCAGCATCAGCATAGTTTTCCTTTTCCCTCGCAATATTTACGTTCTTCCTATCTGTCTACCATTTTTTGATGTGCTATCCGGCTTACCTATCTACTTGCATACTTCGCAATATCCACATCTATCCATCCATTTAGTAGTTTGCATCAAGTATTTAATATTGGTCTTCTGTATGACTGTTCACTAGTCACTTGTCATACCTAGAGTAGGGGCTTTAACTTCAGCGGGGTTTCGTCTAGAGCACCTGTGTTCCTTGCCCGCACAAACACCTTTCACAGAATGGACACGATAACATTTGGAAAAAAAAACTAACAAAAGCCACATACAAAACGACAGATAGCAAAGCAAAAGATAGCGAGAAATCAAAGCGAGGAACATGGGGAGAGAAGAAAACTCTACAGTATCGTACATAGGTGAACCTACATGATTAAGAGTGTTACAGTACAATGTTCGGGATTAAGCTTTCAGAGGACGACGAGAAAGAGAAAACGACATCACATCCACCGAGACTATCAATCCAACCGCGCACGCTTCTGTCTCGAAGGCGCACCCTCAAAATCCTCATTCGTGTTCATACTTTCATTCAAACCCTCAGAATACCCGACCAGATCCGAAACCCTTCTCGTTTTCCGTACACTCGCGCTTCCTCTCATCGGTGTACTCATGTCAGCGCCAGCAACTAGGGCCGTACCATGAGCGGAAAACGACTCCATCGGACCACGATTAAAAAGATCCGTTGCCGCAAGGCTCATACCCAGCATCTTGCGCTTGTCCGTCACCGAAGGACTCCTCAAACTCATTCTCTTCTTTGGCGACCGGCGTAAAATCTTGGCACCGAATTCGTCTGCTTCCGCCTTTGCTCCAACTTCGACTTCTGCTTCTGCCTCCTCATCAATGTTTCCCAAGTCAGTTCCAAACCCTGAACCTAGAGGAGCGGCGGCCGGAACGAAGACATATTCAGAGTCATCAGCAGCAGGGGTAGGTTCACGACTGAGGCTCCGTTTTCTTTTGGACCCCTTCAGAGAATATATCTGGGCGCCAGTGGTCAAGTGCTGAAGATTTTCTGCATTTTCTTTGCTTCCAATAACTGAATCTTTGGACTGAGAATGGGAAGAATGATGGGATTTGGATGTCTTGGACGACTTCGATTTCGGTTTTTCCTCCCGATGATGTTGCCTCTTTGGAGTTGGAAGGTATGATTTGCCATTTTTGACTGCCCATTCAACATCTATGATTCTGGTGACAGTCATGATAATTAGCATCAATTGTATGGCGGGAGTAAACATCATCGCACCTTTCCTTCAGTCTCGTATTATCTGGTACAAATACCGCGGCGTGACGATAGAGCGCCAGCGCTGTCACTAGATCGTTCCTAAAAGCCGTCTTCAACAATCGAGTCGCTCCGTTTGGAGCAATCACTTACTTTTCTGTATACCCTCTGGCAAGTGACACATATGCCTTGCCTGCTTTCTTCCTCTCTGCAACAGACATCATCTCGATCGAAGTCGCGTCACCCACAGATCCCACCAGACCGGTATTCAAAGTGAGCGGAGTGTGTTCATGGGAACTCGAACCTCCTGTGAGAGGAACTATGGCGGATGCGGACATCAAAGACGAAGACGAGGAAGACAAGGAGGCTGAACCGTCAGCGGCAGGAGACAACCGGGAAGTGGCCGCAACTGAAGAAGAAGAAGCAGCAGCCAATTGTGCTTCCAGCTGAGCAATATGTTCCTTGTATTTTTGCTCTAAACCTTCCATCTGCGCTTTGGTACCCTCCCTATCTTCTGCGACAGCTTGATCTGCAGAAGGTTCGGAAGATCGGACGGAGTCCACTTTCATTGGGGAAGAGGCTGTTACACCTTCGGCTGCATGAGCTCCAGTTTCAAAGTGTCCTTGGTCAACATCCATCGGCTCTCCTTCCTTCTCCTCCGCCTCTATGAGATCGTCTTCCTCGTCGCTAGCCGCTTCTACTGCAAGCACTCCGCCATGATCTAGGTGCATGCCCATTTCAGCTCCACCTTCTGCAGCGGGGGCAATGGATTCTCGCTCCTTCTGCTCCTGCTCCTGTGCTTCCTTGATTTGTCTTTCCCTCTCCTGGGCATCACGTTCCTGCAATCTCTTCTGCACTTCCGCTTCAACCTTGGCTTCGACAGCACGATTGATTCTTTCGTCAAGTTCAGCGTCATCGATGCCTCCCATCCCTTTCCCGCTCATGCTGCCCACTCCTCCGGTGATACCGAGACCGAAGCCACTCAATCTCGAACCTCCAGAAGACCCGTACGAAGGTATTCTCGATCCCGGAGCTGGAATAAGTGAGGATGATACCCGTCGGTTTTGAATGGACGACCTCCTGGCGAGAGGTGCAGCGTGAGGAAGGTGTTCTTTTTCCTTGACCACCTCAGGAGCAGGTTTCTCTCTTTCGTTCACAATGGTCTTGGTCTCAACGTTTTTCGTTCTTGATGCGAAGCTGCGAATGGAAGGAAGCACCTCAGCCGTTTTGTTTTCTAAGAATGATTAATAAGATCTAACTTACTTCAACGTATTGAGTACGTCCGAACGAAACTTGACTCCGGGCGCTAGATTACACAACAATATGGTCTTGCCATGGGCTTTTCCACCGAGAGAGGCAGAGAGTAAACGGGTGAGATTGGAGTCACGGTAGGGGATACGGGACTGGGAAGACGTCAAGAAAGTCAAAGGTGGGATGAGGATGGCACTCACTGCACCAATGTTTAATGCATGTACGACCTGTCCTAGTGTCGAGAGCGACTTGTTGATCGCTGCAGATTCAGCGAGGCGAGTAGGGTTAGCGAGTGAATTCCCCGTATGCTGTGAACAGAGTGGGTGAGTTAAGTATTTACCAACGTGTGGTTCGGTACTTGCCTTGTTGTTTTCGGACCCGGCTAGATCTACGAGGTTTATCTTGCCATTATACGCTAATTGGGAGTGTGAGAGCGGATTATGGAATTAGAATGGTTCTGAACGTACTCGTTTCCCGCGTTTCCTTCGTCGGAGGGGCCACAACTTCGACTTCGATGGACAGCATAGCATGAGAGCGTGAAGAGGCACGGTTGAGAAGAGTTGCGCCTGTCGTACGATTCTGCGAAGCGGTACTAGGATTCTAGTGAGCCAAGGAGCACGTAATACAAGCATTTCATCTTACCGGAAGACCTTCTCCCACTGCTCGAAAGAGTTGATTGCGACCCTCGTCAGCCCAACGACGAATGTCTCGCCTTTTGCATTTGTCCTAATCGGAAGCCTTTCTTGTGTTTTCTGTGGCACAAGCAAATCGAATGCATCATCCCTGTACAGCTCCAAATAGCTCATATGGACCTCGAAGCTGGTAATTTCCCCATTCCGCTTTCCTTCCTCACTCATCTCGAATAAAACGCGGACGGAACGGGGTATTATTCCTGGTTCTGCCGCTGAGCCTTCCATGGTATGAGTCTTGCCTGAAGATGTCGGGCCATAAGCGAGGATAGTTAGGGTATGACCCTTTAACACTGGCGGAAGATGCGGGGCTACCGCTGTGTCAAAGAGTTCCAGCTGAGTCGTAGTTGGTCCAAAAGCTGTATGAAAAGCTGTCTGCGAGTTTGAGATTTGGGTTGTACCGGTATTTGAGCCAGTCGATGATACGGAAACCCAGGAAGTGAATGGAATGGGACGGGCAGCAGTCAAAGCGTGTCCCGAAGGGATTGGAACAATAAAGAGGGCGTCGTCGACTTGTTCATTGGAAAGAGGAGGTCGTATTCGAGCTACGATCTGGACTGGCTGCGTGCTCATCGTACAGGTTCAACCTTGAGTCAACAAATCAGACGTAAGTTCCACGGCCGGCCTGTGAACTTGATCATGTGATCGCGTCAATCTCAAAAAATCTATGTTATACTTGTACAAGAGGCGTATTTCTTTACTGCGCGGAATATTTGTGTAGGCACTCTAAGAACCATTTCAAATCCTCCGGGTCAACACCGGGAGTTATCCCATGTCCTAAATTCCCAATCCACGCCCCAACCTGACCGTTGTTACCTTTTTTGAATCCCTCACACATCCGCTTGACGGCGCTCTCGATAGCTTCCCTTCCTCCATACAGCACATTCGGATCCATGTTGCCTTGCAGCGCTACTCTGCCTTTCACAATTTCTCGGGCACTCAAAGGCTCGATACACCAATCTAAACCCAAAACATCGTATCCCGCATCTTGAGCAAGTTCACCCAGTGCATAGTTGGCACCTTTGGCAAAAAGTATCATCGGTACTTGGGAAATGTTTTGTTGTGAGAGTTTTGCACGAACACCTTTGGATATATGTTGAAGTGTGGGGAAAGAGAACAGAGAAAAATCGTGAGGAGAGAGTTCGCCAGCCCAAGAGTCGAAAACTTGTAGCATCTACAACAGCATAAAAACAGAAGTGGAGTACACTCGATTTCAACATACCTGAGCTCCGGCTTTGACCTGACCAACTAGAAAATCGACACATACGTCCGCTATGCGCTGTAATAAAGCTTTTGACTCTTCCGGATACTTGAACAGCCAAGTTTTAGCTTTTGTGAACGATTTTGACCCTCCACCTTCGACCATATAAGCAAAAAGCGTCCACGGAGCTCCGCAGAAGCCAATCAGCGGTACTTCTCCCTTGAGACCTATCCTAGTCTGTGTGATCGCTTTGAAAACATAACCCAATTCCTTATCCACATCGACGGACTGCCGCAATTTGGCAACATCTGCAGGCGTATCTAATGGATCGGGAAATGATGGTCCTGGATTCATTAGGACCTCCATTCCTAGAGCCTGAGGTACGACGAGAATGTCGCTGAAGATGATCGAGGCATCAAGAAGGCCAGAATATCGACGAATAGGCTGTAGTGTTATTTCAGTTGCCAGTTCGGGTGTCCTACAGATTTCGAAAAATTCATGTTTGGCGCGAACCTCGCGAAATTCTGAAGGTGATTAGCAGCTGTGAGATTGACGAACTGGATGTGGTATACCTGGCAAATATCTGCCAGCTTGCCTCATAATCCAAACTGGAGTCCGTTCCGTCTTTTCACCTCGCGCAGCCCGCAGTATAAGGTCATTGCGTAGCGGCGGGAATTCGACCATGTGGGTTTCTAACAAGCTTTGTACGAAGAAAGATCGGTTTTATACACGGCTAAAGGTCCTGGTCGCAGCTGGTCGCGGTAATCGATTGAGCTTGGAATTGCCGTCTCTCACAGAGAGTAACCGGCATCAGCGGAATTCAATAACCGTCTGCTCGTTTCACGACACACTGTCGCTGAACCTTGAATTTCTCAAAATCATGCCCATAACGAACCCCAATCAACTTGTAGAAGAGTTAGTACCCCTCTTCCAGCTCACTTTAAACAGTTTCGAACAGCTTCATGTCGTATAGATTCAAAAAGTCTGGTGAATTCGACCGACTTCGACGCGAGCTTTTCGCTGAATTTCAAAAGGGCGTAAGCATCCAACGCTGTCTGTACCGTTAAGTATAACTATTGACACCAGCTTACAGGACCATATCCCTGCTTTTAACAAGAAAACTGAGGACGTAGTCAAGCAGCGTTTCGCCTCTGCCAAAGCGAGATCTTTTCTGAGCACTAGACTCAGTCAAAGCGAGAGCAATCTGAGAACAGAGCTAATGCAAGAGATACAGCGGTCTGTTGTTTTAAATACCTACTCTTTCCTTTCACGCTGCTCACGACCCGTCCGAAGATATCCATACGTCGAAACGACCGTCAACGACTGGCAATTTTTCTTCGACCGAGGCTTCAATGATGACTTGAAGAACTCCATTAGTCGTATTCTGGAAGAGGAACGAAATCCAAAGGAGAATGGAGACGAAAAGGGTGTGGATCCGAGTCAAGAAAAGCAAGGAGACTCTGAGGAAGGTCAAACCTCTCCCTCAGACTCAAAACCACCGATTTCAGAGTCCAAACAAACGGATATCGAAGATGAAGAGCACACGAAGGCTGAAGATTCATCTGCCGGTAGGATAAAGCCTTATTGATCTTCCATTCAACTTCTGATCAAGATACACGAGCAGACAAGCCCCAAAGTCCCGAAACACCTCCCTCTTCTGTTCCTCCGAACGATACAACTGAACCTCCCAGCGCTTCTGATGTCGTACTAACCCCCTTTAGTTCCTCCAAAAAGGATCCCTCTTCTTCAACTTCTCCCCAAACTCGACAATCTTCCTCAAAACTTTCCTCACTATCCCCGTTAGACACTCCTTCATCGTTATCACCCCCTCTCGTTGAGCCAACAGTCAAGATGTCGATAACTGCGCGCATGCCAGACTACGCGCCTTTACCTGGACCAGGGGCCCCGTCAACAGCAAGTGGCACTCGGAATGATGACGGATCTGAGAGCCGAGGCGGGTCAGCCGATGGTGGCTCTCAATTGACAACGGACGAAAGAAATTTAGACGTTGAGATGGCAGACACGTAGCTCCAGAAAGGGCTAGAGAATCATTCTGCTATCGTACGTGTTCAAGAGTGAAGGTCTTCAATGCGCCGATGACCTCGTTTGAATGCCCACGTACACACACGCGCACATTTTCCTCCCTTCTTTATCTTGAACAATCGCTCTCGTCGTATTTCAATCCCTTTCTTCTGCCTTGAATTCTTCATCCCCATCCCGCCCTTCCTTTATTTTCATTGGCGTTTTCCCCTCTGCGGATCGCAACTCGAACCATTTCCTTCGAGTGCTGCTAAGTATTCGTATTCGAGACTTTGCGGAAAGAAAGATCTCCCGGAAGAGTGAAAGAAGAGGCTAGAAGTAAAGTTTTAGTACTAACGTAGCGAAGTATGACGAGGATGAGTGCTGGAAGGGCCTAGAGTAGACGAGCCGCTGGGTGCAGAAGTGGCTGTTGCTACCCTCTGGATGCTTCTCGTGTCTTCCTAGCGAGGCCGTCCTTATTATTTCTCCTCCTTTGACTTCTTGCATAGATTCAATGGGATTCGGCGGGGGATGAGAATGCTGTATAGGGCTGATGGTAATCATTATTTGGAATCGTGGTATTTTCGTAGTTTGGTGAGGGGGAAGCAGGTATTAGTATCATCTCGCGTGCGTTCATTCCCCATTTGCATCACGAAACGCGATGTGGCGCTCCGAGCTCGCAAAGGTATAGCGGGCTCTAGGTTTGTCGACTACATAATAGTCGGTGTCCACCGAGGATAGCTCTTGCAAGTGAGTCGCGACCCTTCGTTGATTTCAATGAAGTTCGTTCAACGTCCAACGTATAGCCGTGCTAGAAAGTTTGGGACTGAATCAGCTACATTCTCATGATGAATACTGGCATGAGAGCAAAGCAGTACGTAACAAAAATGCGAAAGGGTAGTGAACGGTGAGCGAGCAAGAGGTCGTGTCAATGTAGAAAGCGAAAAAAACATGATATCGGGACGGACATTGCGCCATGTGTACAAGTAAGTAATTCAAGAAATTATCTCAACGAATTAGTAAATATGGATCGCAGAATTAACACGTCAAAAATAAGTATTACTTTACGCTAGCTATCCGGAGCTAGTAAAGCTTAGATATTATACTTCTTCAACCGAAGCCTCAAAAACTTGAAGTTACAAATGTTCGTCGTAGGACTGGATCAATGCAACGGCCTTTGGAGAGCGGGGCTTGATGCTACACTTGAAGGGTTTTGGATGGCTGCAATGAAAGATGATCGTTTAAGAAAAAAACCAAAAGCGAATCAAGAGACAACACAAACCTGATAGTTCCACTCGTTCGATCATTGACTGGTTGCACTGTTACGCCATTCTCGATGCACTTGGTGATGTCAAAAACCGCGAGGGACATGGCACAGGCAATGAAGACAGACGAGTCGGCGAGGTGTTGGCCTGGGCAAATGCTGGGGAAATCGGCAATATCTATGAGTGTCATGATTCATTGGAGTCCCGACTCGATCCTTACCGCCTTCCAAACCCGAAGCACGTCTCTCGAGGGTGTGGCTCCACCTTCCTTCCAAGACCCTCCGCCGCCAGAGCATCGGCAAGGTATCTCTCGGGTTTAAATTCCATAGGATTATGGTACACGCGTGGATCATGAGTGAGTTGCCTTTGAATGTGATGAATGGATGAGCATGCATTGGAACAGGAGGAATGCTGAACATACCAGAGGTTAGGAATTAGCAAAGATCCTTTTGGTATGAAGTATCCGTCATAGAAGTCATCTTGGACTGCTCGATGAGGTACCGCTGCATCGACGCACACATAAGTTAGTATCTGTCCCTGTCGCCGCTCGAAGAATCACACATTAACCTAGTGGCGTGACAACATTCCATCTAAAAACTTCCTTTACCAACGCATCGACATACGGCAAGTATTCGCGATCAGCAAACGTCGGCAGTCTATCATTTCCGACTACCGCGTCAATCTCAGCTTGAGCCTTGAGCGCTACGTCACGATAAAGGGCCTAGGCCAATAACATTAAGCTGCATTGAAATGAGGTAAAAGAAGAACCGCCGATACCATGGCAAGAAAGAACGAGTAAATGCTTGAAACACTCGTATCCGAGGCGCCTATTGAGAGGCGGGTGTATGGGCGACATCGATTAGATAGAAAAGAAGTCCCCAGACACTCACCGCTATACAGAGAAGCCGCGGACCATTTCAGATCAAATTCTTCCTCCTCGGTGAGTTGCTTGCTTTCAAGCATCGAGCTGGTGAAAGAAACATGCGCCGTTCCAGCGTTCTTGAATATGCAAATCAATTCGGCAGTATCGAGATCAGATAATGGGTAGGTTTCAGAAAGCCTGTGGAAGAAAACCTACAATCTGTTGCTTGACAAAACTATGAGGCCGTTCGACAAGCTCAGAGAGTGTGGCTGCGAATTCTTTGGCTTTCTTTTTGAATCCTGCTCCAGGCACCCATTCAGGTACGTATTTAACTGCAGGTGGTTTCAAATGGTCAGTCTAAGCTGTCAGTCTAGAAAATATCAGAGTACTATAAGGGTCATGAATGCAAGAAAGATGGGATCGAGGGATAAAAGGAGTAGGGAAGACTAGAAGCCAAGTATGAATCAAGCTTACGGGCAGGAATGCAATCAACCAAGAATTGTCCAGTCGAGGACGCGAGCGAAAATTGTTCGGTGGCGGCATTTGCTAGTGTAACGAATGGATCCTTCTGTTCTTGAACTTCATAGCCATGTGAAATGCGAAGAACCACTGCGCCAACGGTCCTAAGTCAGCTCGTTCCAGTTAGCGCCTTTCACATCTCCAGAAAGGAGACTAGTGCCACAGGCTTACTTTCTCACATGTCTCTGCAACTGGTCCGGCTCCGCAAGTATTCTCCTCAAGAATTTCTTCGTCTCCAGCTCTTCGGCAGGATAGAATTTTCGCATCGTTGCTTGTGATCCAATAAGATTGTGGAATAACCTCCGGAAACGCTTGAACCGATCGCCGTATGGGAGCAGCACGAGGGTATTTTTCCAGCCACAAAGCTCACCAGCCATTTGGAGACTGGAAGAAAGATAAGCATTGAGTATAAGATTCAAGGGGAAAGGATATTGACCTCGGTCTATCGGAGTAAATTGACGAACGTTTGTCTAACAGATCGACAGCGACTTTTGCGGAGTTGAGGATGATGAGTGGTTGCCCAAGAACTTAAAAAAAAACCATCGAAGCTAGGTTTAAGATTCTTTGGCAGATTACACCCACCTGTAACAGAACATATATCGCCTGCAGAAAAAAGAAGCATTCATGTCAGGCCTAAGCTGGAAAAAAGCTTTGACTTGAAATGATTTACCGAATTCGTCTCCCCACTGAGCGAACGTTTCCCATTCTTTCTCTGAAGGCATGTCGAGGACGTTACCAACGAGGGGTAGACCCTTGGGTCCAGGAGGAAGTTGAGAAGGCTTAGGGCCGATAATCTGTCGTAGGATCAAGAGACTGAGAACGGCGCAGCAGATATCAAGGATAGTAAAAGCATCGAGAGCCATTTGAACAGCAGTCCGAGGAAAAGAAAGGGGTGTAGAAGGGAGTGTGAAGGGGAAAAAGAAGGCTGGAAGGAATGGGGATGGTCGATTATCAGAACTAGAACAGTACTTTACTTATATGCCCGCGGAAGAGTAAGGAACGAAGTAGATTTCAAGTTAGGAAAAGAAGAAACGAGGGGCGATGAGTCCGAGGTCGGAGTTCCTCTCAAACTCCCCAGTCAAACTCAACTCCAGCCCAACTCAATCGAAAAAAAAACGAACCTTGATGTACTGATGGCAGTTTCGTAGATGAAAGCCTTCTCGATTGCCGACCGAGGCGCGTAATAATCGTCAAGCAAACCAGATTAACTTTTTCGAGCTCCTAGTCGCGCGGCTACAGGATTATCCAACCGATATTGGTTTTTCCTTTGGAAGGACTTAGGACATTAGAATGGCTTCTAGTCTAGTGGACTAGTTTCTCCATTCTGACCAAGCCACATCATGTCTACTCAAGCGGGAGAGCTGTTGTGGTATACCTAGTGCCAAATGGTCAATGCATGCCGCAACCGAGGAGAAAACGACCGTGTAGTAGACGGGCGACGTATGACGGGTCCGAAACGCGTCGATGGTCAGAAAATAGCAGTGTGAGCAGCTGGTACTAGGACATATAGCTAATTACAATTTTCGCGAGTCCGAAAGAGAAGTAAGCCCAACAAGGAAGGAATTGATTTGCAGAAATACATGAGGCAAAGGTTGTAGTAACGATGGAAGCTCCGAAATCGCCGAAATGGAAATGGAAGACAGACGCCTCGGCGCCTATTATCAGCCTGACAATGGACTAAAAAGCCAGACTCTTTCAAAACAGAGTGCACAGATACAGTTTACGCGAGTTATCATCATATCATAACTGTGCTGAAGCTGCAGCTGTCAGCGGGGAGAGGGCAACGCGTAAGTTGAAGGGACTTTTACATTCAAGCCGGACTCGGAAATGGATCTAGATGATCCTCGATAAGGAGGCACCAAAAAATTTGAAAAGGTAACAAAGAGCATCGAGAAAATGGGAAATATGAAAACATCAAGCTGAGTTCGGTTAGGATCCATAACAGAACGCTTGATCGTTCGGACCAGTCCTCTGAGATTTGCACACCATCACACAGTATCCTCTGACCTCCCAACGTCAGTGATATCGGACTGATCAGCTCATCTTGTCAATTAATTGCCTCAAAGAAAGAGGCCAGACAGACCTCGAAATCTTTCTCCTGCGCCACCTTGTCCCGCACAAGTTCTTGCGTGGTGTCAACTTTAATGGAGATATTAGTCTGTCTAGCCTGCAAAACTCGTGTTGAACAGAGTTCGCCTGACGAAAATGAGACCAGATTTACTCACATTGCTTGCCAGCGCCATATTTCTCCTTCCCGGTCGGCCCAACTTGTTGGTGAATGTCTGCAAGGAGAAAGAAGCTTCACCACCTTGCTCTTCAGTTAGGCCCCTGCGACGCAGCGAGTCAAAAGAAACATCTAAGATAGAAACCCGAGATGGTAAACCTTATGCTCCTTCGGGCATTAAGCGTAGCCAGTAGAGAGTTAGAATACACTAAAATGGACGGTTTCATGATCCATTGATCAAATCCAAAAAAGAGGTTGAGACACACATCTTCCCAAACTGAAGTAGAACGCAACATATATCAGAGTGCGTCCCCAAATCAAGATCTGAGAGTGAACTTTTTCGGTTAGCGGATTGACCACGTTTCTCCGGTTCCGAAGGAGGCGGGCAAAGTACGAGCTCAATAAGGCATAAAAAAAATCGACGTACAGACAAAAGAGAAGCTACGGCGCACACGCTAGTCAGCAGACCAGTACTGACGCTGAACATGATCTACGTTATTTCAGAAAAGAAGCTGAAACGAGCGATTCTCTTGCATACGCACAAGCTTGCTTATCATTGTATCCGACCTAAAGGAGCAAAAGAAGTCCTAAGCTCAGCACGCTGCACGAGCGACAGCAGACGACATGCACGATAGCCAGGCAATGCATGCGACTCACTTTTTGAAACCCGTCCTGGAACGGTGAAGGAAATAAAATAGACCAGCAGCGATGGCTACGTCCGATACAGCACCAAGCACGTTGACTGTCATCGAGAGGCCCTACGGTCCGAAAATTAGATACCTTTGACGGGAAAATCGGCAAGTGAATACCTACTTTGAGTTTTGTAAGGTCCTGCCAAGTGACGAGCTTCAGCCTATGGAACGTCCCTCAGGATAGTCTATTTGAAGTGATGATAACGCTCACGAGGAGATTGTGAAGGCTGCCAAGGAAACGATTTTAATGGGTAGATTCGTGTCAAATTTCAGAAAGAGCTCACCGATAGAGCACACTGTTTGACAGGCAAGCGGCAAGGTTAAAATAAGCGATGCATCAACTTTATTTGGATAACTACCAAACTCTCCCAGTACAAGCAACACCTACGAAAGAAAATCAACTGGAAATCAAGATCAGAGTGGAGCTCTTACAATGACCAGTGTGAGGGGGATGTTCTGATTGCTCACTGGATCGAAAGTTGATTAGCTTGGCGGCTCACGGAGATCTCATGCGAAAAGGCATACTTTTCCATACACGCATAATCAGAAAACTTAATGGTTTGGTAGATATTAGGAGCGCTTTATGCAGCCGCAAGTAGTTGACTGGAATCCCCCTACCTTTGTACCAGGAAGCCTATCATGCCCTTTGGCAGTTATTATTACTAAGGCAGTGTCAAGCTGATCGAGTGAGCTTACATTGAACAGGACTTCGAGCTTCAAGTCGACGGCGGCGGATTAGCCTGAAATACATGTCAAGAAAGCGATAGGTGATGGCTCACCAGTATGCTCCTGAAAAAGCATGAGTCTCTCGCAGCTAATAAGCGTTGTAATAGCTTACCAGACCAAATCTGCTTGCTTGGAGACATTATTAAAGTTTGTGACCACGTAGAAATACACTGGATTCTACATTAGAGAGACAAGGTTTTCTGATCGACACCAGAAACCGACCTGTATGCGATATCAAGGCTTGATGAACGCTATCGAAAACCCACACAGTGGCAACCTATTTAACACCATGGATATGCATTGTTTTATTCGATCGAGCGTATGAATCTCACCAATAACTTGATATACCACAAATCCTGGAGAAAGCATCGATAAGTGGTAGGAAAAGACCCTGTATATGCAAGGTATACTGACACCGGGATAACGACTGAAGTAGAACCACGTCTGAACGCAAGATACTTAAAAACGAATTGCTGAGTTCAGTTGTAAGATAGTAGCTGGAATAGCCGCTAACCTCCGTACAGGCTAGAAACATAGTCCAGACGTTAATCCGAGTTATGCTCCAAAGGCACAGAACTTTCCTGGCAGCCACGATGGAACCTATAAAGGCAGCGCCCATTCTAGAATTGCCATTAGGTCGGCGAAGAGATACCGATGAGTTAAGGCGACGAACGTATTGTCCACGATAATGTGGGGCTGAGCAACAGGCATGTTGGCGAGTGCAGCAGAAACACAAACGTTGAGAGTAAAGAGTGCAATTTTTCGGTAGAGAAAAGGGTGCCTCCGATCGTTCGTGCCATTGAGAATTGGCCTTTAAAAATGTGGCCGTCGACGAGAACCGCAGAAGCTTAAGCTGCAGCACTGCCAGCAAGTTCTATGTAATCGAAGCCACAAAGTGTTCGGGGAATAAATCCTGGGACCTCGAGGTAGCGTACTGGCAGACTCTGGCTTTTTGAAAGTGTCCCAAGAGACCTGCATTCTTCCTGCCTGCGACAGAGTTTCCGATGAAAATTTGCTATAACGAAGAATCTTGTACTCGAACCTCGGAGAAGTGACGTTACTTCGAACGCCGTTGCACTAATAAAATAACCCTCAAAGGATTCAATGTGTTTCTCTCGAGTAGATTAGCGAGCAAGAAAGGGAACTAGCAATGATATTGAGGACAGTCGGTGGATATGGCCGTTTCTCTCGTCAAAAAATTAATAACGAGGCATGCGAAGTTGCCGGACGCAGATATGTGAGATTGAGACGGAACGCTATTTGACAAGGATAAACACCGAGCATGGCCATTCGACTTCAAGCGAATATGGAAGCGTTGCTCTTGCACAGTCTGTAGAATTTTGATCTGGGTAAAATAGTCTCAGAGCTCAGAAGTAAATTCAAACCTTCGACTACTTGCTGTAAACCTCCCCCTCCGCGGACAGCGAAAAGCCTGGAGAAGCTGGAGGTCTCAGTTTGAAGTTACTTCTGCGCATTTTTCTCATATTTGTTGCGTGTTGCGTATTCGCGGTCGGCGTTCAAGCGCCCGGGCGCTTACCAGTCTTGCCACCAGTAACCAACTGATCCAGGGGGCTTTTGACCACAACGTTCCAGTTAAGCACCGAAGACAACTCCAGGTGTTCCTTATGCTGTAATGATTCCATTCATCCCAGATTGCCTCTGAATGTGGGCGGTCCCTCATTCAATTGTTCTAGATCATGCAAAACGACATATTCAATCAAATACATTCACAATCAGGCATGTTTAAGATCTGATACTGTATTGATCCTACTTTGTACATAGTTGATGCTGGACACGCCGAATGATTTTTCATGGGGCTGTGATATTCAACTGTTATAAGATGACATGTCTAGTCACCATAGCGCACCTTCAATTATTCCTTCGTTTCTTCCTTCCGTTTGCTCTGCGAGCTGTTTCTGTCTTCTAACTTTCGCCCGGCTGAAGCAGGCTTCTAAGGGTTTTTGCCGCTCGTTTGTTGCAGATCGTTTATATTTGTGCTTCCAATGGTGCACACAGGTATGTGGTCGGTTGATTCTTCTGTCGAGGTTCCCGTCTGACTTAGATTGAATAACAGATAGTACACTTTCGGCCACGCCGACAATGAACATCGTTCATGGGACCCACGCGGAGCTGATAGTGTTTCTGGTGCTGAATATGTGGCCTTCACATTTTGGTCTCCCTGTTCTTTTGGCAGCCGTACTGTTCTCTAACAGAGTACAGCGGCATCCGACGTTCATCAACCTCTTGATTGTTTTCATGATAGTGGGAATGTGAGTCTTATGTTGTTCAATTACTATTCCCGCTTACAACAGGTTGTTACAGCTCGTCCAGTCTGCTGTATGCAAATGATTCAGATTCCGCTACGAAGTTATTGACGAATTAACGTTCATCAGCGCTTACGCCGGCAGGACAACGGGCCCGGAACCATCATACGCTTTATGCCTGATACAGGCTTCGCTGCTTTATGGAATGCCAGCAATGTGCGTAAGCGATTCCAATTCTATCAGTTTACAAGTCTGATCCTTTCCCAGTACATCCTTGGCGGCTTTTTTCCTGGTATTGCAGGTAAATACGGATTAGTTCGAAGCTTGAAGATATCATCATTTGCTGTTCTTAGATGTTCCTGGTTATTCGGGCAGCGTTCTATAAACAGAATTACCGGGAGCAAGATCACGTTGTGCGCCTTTGGATGGTGCGTTGGCTCCCCTTGTGAATAGCAGTCTACCCTAATTTTGGATTGTAGATGATAATACTCCCCTACGCTGCATGGGTCTTGTTTATTGTAGCGACGGTCTTTGTGAGTGGTATCAGCTGAGATTGCGTCGTTTAGTAACTTAGGTCAATGTAACATTCAGGTCGGCGCCGTAAACCCATCAAAGGTATCTCGAGATCGCCGTTTTTTCTACTGCTCAGTCAAGTCCGACGGTTTGTGAGTGTTACCAAAGTCTCCAGACTCCCTACACCGTATATGCTAAACTTCCTTGTAGGACCGATACGCTTACTCTTTTCTCCGCGGTAGTCTTATTTGCTACTCTGGTTCTGGAAGGTTCGTGAAGACCCCATCTGCTTGTTGGCTAGGCAAAACGAACTCAATCAATACACAGTTTGGACAATCGTCCTATTCTACAAACGTTGGACCTCAATCCAGCGTGGAAGCAGCGGAGCATTCTCACGCGCAGAGCTCAATCTTCCTTTGCGAATTTTGTCTTTTGGCATCTATCTCCTCGTAGCAATGAGGTAAAACCGACTTTTCGCCCACAAGTATATTCCATTGGCCGATCAGCTCACTCTTCTCTTCGCAGTTTGAGCCTTCTGTCTGTCTCATCGCCAGAAAGTCCAGTCCCTGACTTGATGATTGCATCTGGTAGGTTAGGTTGCCCTCTGACTCTCTTGCGTCAGGCTCATATGAGTTTCAGCCGCAACTGTGTTGATTTTCATCTTTGGGACGCAACCTGTAAGATGAAGTGACCTGGTTTATAGCGAGTAACTTACATCTGATCTAGGACATCCTACGAGCGCTGTGTTTTTGGAAGAAGGAAGGCGACGCACGAGATACTGACAGCACCATCACGATCGTCAAGGCCGCCCCTGATACCTACACGCGCGAATATTAAGAATCCAGCTTGCACAGAAACATATGTACGTAGCAACAGAGAGCCATTTTTGTACCGTTTGTATACTATAGGATTGTACCACATTGCAACAAGCAAAGAATTTCAATATGAATTCACCAGACAACCACTCAAGGTTTGTTGCCGAAGTATCAATCCAACACCTAATGCCCCGCCGACTGTATCTAATAAAATAGCCCATATCACAATCGCATACAGTTCTTGAGAACGTTCGGCTAAAATAGGACGAGCCAATTGTGACACGATGAGTGCAATTTCTCCTCTCGCTATCATTGCCATTCCCAGAAGCACGCTGGATTTCGTTTGAGACAACGATTGGTGTTCATCCACGCCTGAATTGTGTAGAGGCTGACCGCGAGTATCCCCCTTGTGATTATTCTTACCTCGGAAGATGCGAAAACAAGTTTGTCGACACGTGAAAAAAAGAGGCGATATGAGGAGCCACGCCCCCGTCAAAAACTTTGCGACAGCCATCAACGCGGCATATACAAAACCTCGCCATATTACTCTGGATGACCCGTTAACAGAGCCAAGTGATCGAATGGGAAGAGCAGCTCCAATGGAGGCAAAGAACACGGGCGAAAGAATGTATTGCAGGATAGGCTGAATAAAGACGGTGAAGGTAACATGGGGTGTGTAGATACTATGACTGGCAACGAGAGTAAGCGAGACCCGCGACTCATTCAAAGTTTCTGGGCAGGTTCCGCAGGTTGAGCAGTCTCCGGGGGTGAGTGGAAAATTTGGGCAGTAAGAACACCGGCAGGGTACGCTCCAAAGAGCTCGCTCGTTCCAGCATAATTGGCTCCGGCTACGAACCCAGAAATGACGACGGCAAGGATAAGCAACTGAATCTTACTCTGATATAAAAATCGTTTCCATCTAGTTGGCATTCTTTCGGTCAATGGGCGTACAGCCCACACCGAAAATCCCGTTCCAAACGCGAATGCAACCGAAATCAGAATTGGTCTGACGATCTTTTGCCAGGGAATTGAGGCAGAAGCACTATCAGAAAAAGATTCGATGATTGCTGCGATAACAAGCCCGATGACGTTGTCGAACAGCGCAGCGCTAAGCAGGATGACTCCGGTTCTCGTTTGACGCACTTCGGGTTTGAGAAGCGCGAGCGTAGTTCCTAATGAAGTAGAGCTCGTTGAAGCACCTACTGCGAATGATTGTAAAATACTGTATTCAAAACCGAAATGCACAAGAAAGACCGAGAATACGATTGGGAGTAAAATTCCAGTCCCGCCGACTAAAATCGATGAAAGCAGGTTCTTGGAAAGTAGAGCGATATTAGTACTCAGGCCGGCTTCGAAGACCAAAAGAATCAGGCCGATGTATCCGAAAATGAGTAGCGATTGAAGTAGATATTCAGGAAGAATATTGGCCACCTCTGGGCCGTATACGATTCCGAGTGCGAGGGAACCGAGGAGTCCTGCTTCGAGGATGAAATTGACGATTGCCTCGGCGACGTTGAGAAGGTATAGTAGCGAAAGTACAATCAAAAGAACGGAAACGTCGGGGACATTGTATGCGAACATTTCAAATACATCAGAGTAAATGACAATGAAGTTCCAGTGAAGAGCAAGCAGGAGGCACTTTAGATTCCCAGGCTCCCAGGCTCCCAGAACCGAGTTTATGACTTGGGTCAGTTGCTTGCCATGCCACGGATTCGGGGTTTAGCTGCTGCTCTGAATAGCAATGGAAGATTCAAGTACAAGGTGATGAAGCTACGATAAATTCAGTTATATGTTCCCCAGCTAATATTTTCTAGACGCCACAAATCGTCGTGGACCATCTGGTCATTGGTGCTGGTAAGAAATCAGCTTTCATAGGCTGTTCTGACTGGAATATCAACGAGAAAACCCAGGCGTAGTGGGTCTTGCAATTGCTCAGAGACTTTGTCAAAAGTTTCTGTCGAAATCCACGTATGTAATAGACCGTCATGAACGTGTAGGAGAAGAGATAAGGTGCACTGATTTCATATACCATACATCCTTGCGTGGTTCTCATTTCCTACCTCTATGTAGCTCCCGGAACTCCGAAGTCATACACGCAGGTAAGATATGACAGTCGCGCAATGAATATGACCCTACCAACATTTTCAGGTTTATACTATCCTGCTGATTCTCTCAAGACTCGACTGTGCATTCGCGGTCGCGAGCTCATGTACCAGCGATGTCAAGCACTGAATATTCCCTTTCAGAAAACCGGCAAACTTGTTGTCGCTACAGATGAACAACGTCCGTACATTGAAAACCTCCATCGTAAAGCTCAGAAACTGCATTGGCCACCCCATTCTTCCCCCGATTCCAAGTCTTCTCCTGCGCTGCCCACTAAGCTGATATCTGGAGATGAAGCTCGCATTATGGAACCCAACCTGTCCAAGGACATTGCAGCAGCCCTGTGGTCTCCCGAGACTGGTATCGTCGATTCACATTCATTGATGGAGAGTTTGGAGAAAGACATCTTGGAATCCGAAGCCGGAGATCTAGCCTACGCGACTTCCGTTGTTCGGGTGGACCCCTACCGCTCTGAGAACTCTAAACCAGCCCCAGGAGAAGAACGAGGTTGGGTGGTGCAGACGGTCACCGGAGACGATAGTGGAGACGCGGAAAGTGACGCTATCCTCGCTCGAACAGTGTTCAATGCATCAGGACTTTCAGGTCCCTTTATACTTAATTCAATGCTCCCATCAGAAAAGCGCATACCAATGTATTACGCTCGCGGTTCATACGCCTCCTACAAGGGGCCTGGAATTTCGGGAATATCCCATCTCATCTACCCATGTCCCGATGTAGGGCCGAATGCTCACGCTTTTGCTTCATTAGGGACACATCTGACACTGGACATGAACGGAAAGATCAAATTCGGACCAGATATTGAGTGGATCTCGCCTGAATCGGAGGACGATGTGGATTTTTGGACCAGACATTTAGTCCCCGATGACTCCAAGATGGGGGAGATACATCTTGCAGTCACTAGATATCTACCGGATGTCAGTCTTGAAGGGCTTCAACCTGATTATGTGGGTATTCGACCAAAGATAGTGCCGCCGGGTGCTGCAGAATTCCAGGATTTTCTCTTTCGCACTGACTATCCTCATCAATTCGGCGGCGGAGGGGGTAAAGGTGAAAGTCCAATGATCAGTCTTCTGGGAATAGAAAGTCCAGGATTGACCGCCAATTTGGCTATTGCAGAGTATGTTGTAGATGATATATTCGGTAGAATCTCTACGTAGGTAGAAAGGAATGGAATAGAAATTTACATCTTTTAAGCCCCTCGAGACGTCGTTTTCGGTTGCCATGCGTTTATCTTGGGCGCAGCTGTATTGTAGGTTTTGAAAGCGCCACGGGTTCCAGTCAAGTTTTCTACCCAAGGCTTTAAAGAAAGTATCAGTTGGTGGTCGTGTTCTGAGAATATACGTGGATACGCACTGCTTGCCAAGGAAGTGTCAAGTTTTGGATTACGGGGTCGTTGGTAGGAGGGTCTTTGCGAATGTGGTGGATCCAAGAATGCCACTCGGGAGGGACTTGAGAGGCATGATATTCGTGCTAGATGATTGTCACAACGACTTTCGCGCAAGCGGGAAGAAAAAGCAAAAACCTGGGCAAAATCAACCCATCGTTGACGACCTGCAAACTTGTGAGCAGCAAGCCAGCAGTTAATTTCATTAAGAACACGCACCTGGAACTTCTTCCTCCGCGTTCATATTCTCGAAATAACGGTTTCCGAATCTTTAACCCGAATTGAACCAGCTGAACATCTTCAAGCCTTGAATTCAACTTACTGGTCCTTGCCAACGTAGACTCCAGATTTAGCATCACCAATATATTGCATCTGTCTCCACCATTCCCGCAAGCCCACTCGACGTATGCTGCGTATTGTACGATGTAGAGAGACCATGGTGGTCAGAAACAAGTTTATCCGGCGCTGGCGGTTTGCGGGTCACAAATTGCCTTTTTCGGCAGAGTTCAAGGCGTCGGTCAGTGTTTCATTATATTCAGCAGTAAAAGGGTACAACGCTAGACTAAATATTGCCAGCTAGGGGTAGTGGAGCAGCTGATATACTACAGTATGACTAGAAGGGTAATATGAACAACGAAGAAAAAGAAAGAAATCAAAAAGAAAATAACAGAGAATTTCAAAGGAAATAATGGATAGGTAGAATTCGAACACTAGCTAAACACAAGGAAGATGAAAGTCACCGAATGTCCTGCTAGCGGCGTACATCTGAAGAAAATGAAGAAAATGTACAACTATCCAATTCAACGTCCAAGGATGCCACGGAATCACGAATAGAGTCTAACGACAACTCAATCAGCCCACAACACATGCTTATCTGTCCCATCCATCCATGCTCGAAGTTGACTGTCATTATCCAGTGCAACAAGGGCATTGCTCACGCTGTCACGATATTTGAGCTGTGTTACCTCCCCTCCCAACCGTGTTTGCACCTTGTCCATCAACTCTGAACGGGTGACAAGCGGATGGACACGGATTGCAATGAGGTCATCGGCGACACGGTCGAAGATTTTAATTTTGACAAATGCAGTTTGGGGATTGGCTGCGGATATCGGCGGGTTGTTGGCATTTGATTGGGAACGGGCTCGGCCTACGGGCTGAGGTGCAGCATTTGCATGCGTTGAGCGGACAGAAGATATTGATGGTGATGAAGCATTATGGCTCTTGTTGGACGAGTATCGATTGTAGGAGTAGTCGCTGTCACGCCGAGGTGAGCCGGATCGTTCTGGGACAGGTGAGTTGGAACGGGAATTGGAGAGGTAGGGTGATGGTGTGCGATGGAATGATGAAGTGGATCCATTACGCTGATGGTTTTGAGCGTGAGCGTGCAAACGGAGGGTATTGTCGTCTGGTCGTCTCTCTTCGACTCGCGCGTACGGATGTCGATCGTACGTCTGTTGTTGCGAAGGTGGTGCGTATCCCCGGTCCTCGGCGTATCCGGAATCTGCACTTTTCCTTTTGTCGTCCACCTTCATCTTTCCCAGAGTATCTTGAACCTCATCGTACATATCATCATTTCCATACTGATCTTGTTCATCCTCCTCTGGTGCGAACAGAGCTTCAATCTCCTCCATCCTCGGGTCACTCTCGTTTTCTACGTCTCCGGGTTTCAAAGAGAGGAACTCCCGTATTACTCGGTGTTCCAAGATGTATTTGGCACCGGCCTTGTTGAGATCACATAGGTTGTGCAGATAATCATCCAACTCTGCTCGACGAGTCGCGGTCAGTTGGTCGTTGACATTTTGAGCAGGGCCTGGCATGTAGGGTAAAATCCGTGGATGTGGAGGCTGACGCCCAGCTTCTCGAGGGAAGGTGTTGAGAAGTGAGACTTGGAAGTCGTAAAAGTCATTATACACTCTGAACAAGATCAGCTGTTTCGAATTTGGTAAGGTATCCTGACCAGGAGGAGGATAAGGTTGGAAGACTGCATTGACACGGAACCAATACTCTTCCATCTCATAATGGAATGATACGGCTTCGGCATACAAAAGAATGCCATCAGGAAGGCATTCAGTACCATCTGTACCCGATGAGACTGATGGAGGCGATTCTTTGAGTGGGGCGGGAGCGTCGACAACGACAGTCGATTCGGAAGTGGGAGGTTGTGAAGGAAGTGGGGATTGGATGAATGGGCTATTGGGGACCGCAGGAGCGTCGATAACACCTAGGGAGATACTGTTCTGTTTGTAATTGAACATGGCCCGCTTCCAATCTTCTACTTTAGGCAAATCGCCGCGGTCCATAAGCTCATTGACATCAGGAATTGCTTTTCCGGTGGTTGGATCATGGATCTCGACAAAGGAGACGGGAATGAGTCCTGGTCGACCAAGTCTTCCGATGGGCTTTGCGACAAACCATTCACGATTAGACTGAGCGACCACAGTAACAGCATCGCCACGTTTAGCATCGAGCTCGTCGGCCCGTTCTGCCTCAAAATCGTGTAGGACAATAGCATAAAACACCTGTGACTTTGTGGGGCTCATGGGTGTGGGAGGGACATCGGTGGGTCGCATGCCGGTTGGAATGGTAACTGTAGGGCCTACAGCTTGTGAATTGCGAGAGCTATGGTGCTGTAAGCTGAAGTTGAAATATCTAATGAAAGGTAAATGACTTACGACACCGAGGTTTTGCTAAACTCCTCAAACATTGACCTCGGTACGAGCCCCCTTGCCCCCGATACTGGGTTGTGGGCTTCGTACCATGACCCTTGATTGTCCACATCTCTTAAAACATAGAAAAAATCCCCCTTCTTGAATGAAAGCTCTTGAGGAGCTTGAGGCCGATAATCTGCAGTTGCCCGAATGACTTTCTGCGGAGGAGTTACAGCAGATGCAGGTTTAGAGACGGCAGGTAAAGGAGTAGAAATCTGGTTTCTGATGTCTTTGTTGCCATTCAAAGATTTGCGAATGGACTTCATGGTGGTTTAGGAAAAAGAAGGAATCGTTGCAAGTCGTAAATGGAAGGATGGAAGAGCCTATTCAATCAGTCACAATAAGAAATCCTGTCAAGTCACACAAAATTTCCCAGCCTCCATTTTGTCTCTCAATCCCTTTGAAAACAACAAATCCATGACAGTTGTCCTGTCTATGACCCTCCAGACCGTTATCTCACTGTTCAGACCTACACACTTTGCCTCCAAATTCAGGAAATTTGACTAGCTTTTTCAGTCTTGCTGCTTGTCAGTATCATGACAGTGAATTCAAAAATGAAGTCATCATTATTGATAGAGTATACATAAGTACCCTTGACATGAATTTTGGAGCTTTTCCTCATCGAGAAAGTCAACCAGATGTAGTAGCAGCCTTCGGGCGCTTAACGGCGCTCAATTTAACGCCCATCGGACATTAGTCAGCATATCACCCTGTCACACTCTAGTCACGTTTTCTCCTGAACTCTGAATCTCATACTTAACAAGTCCAGTCTTACAATTGAACCACGACATTACTTGCCATGGCGGCAAGAAAGCTACAGTGTCAGTTACTCTACCTTGCCATTCCCACCCCCCTCAGCTTACCACTTCACTCCAGCCGAAATCGACCGAACGCTGAAGAGGGTCAGCGAAGGCGTCGAATACTTTGAATCAGTGTACGACAAGATGCAGGCCTCTTCAAATCAGACACAGAAAGAGAAGTTGGAGCTCGACCTCAAGACCCAAATCAAGAAGCTGCAGCGAATGCGCGACCAAATTAAGACCTGGATAACTAGCAATGACATCAAAGACAAGTCTGCTCTGGTCGATAACCGCAAGCTGATCGAGACGGTAAGCTTTTCACTCCACATACTCGCGTGTTTCTCGCTTTCTCAGCCGCGAGATCAATCGGCGGACGCGCTTTGTGGATGTTTTACTTATATATGTTGCACAGCAAATGGAAAAGTTCAAAGCTTGCGAAAAGGAGATGAAAACCAAGGCCTTTTCCAAGGAGGGTTTGACCCAGGCCGCCAAACTTGATCCAAAGGAGCAGGAAAAGGAAGAGGTTATGTCCTGGTTGCAGCAAAAGGTTGAAGAGTTGCAGTTGCAGATAGAGCAGGCTGAGGCAGAAATCGAATCCTTGCCAGGGAAGAAACGGGGCAAATCTTCGACAGCTTCAGGGAGAACAGAGGAGTTGGAAACACTGAACGAGCGACGGAAATGGCACATAAGTCGACTCGAGATAGTGCTTCGGCTATTGAGTAACGGATCCCTGGCTACCGAAAAAGCTGTCGCTCTCAAGGACGACGTTGCATATTTTGTCGAAAGCAATACGGTATGCTTCTTCTGAAGATAAGTGCAAGCCAAATCTCATTCAAGGTGTTCAGGAAGAGGACTTTGACGAATACGAGGGGATATACGACGAACTCAATCTCGACGAAGAAGAAGAGAAGTTCCGCGGTCTAATTCATGACGATGACGACAGCGACGAGTCGGACGATATTAGCGAGGGTATGTTCTCCCGTGCACCCTTCTGTCAGAAACTAAAGAACAACGCATTTGCTAGACTTACCTCCGCGGACGCCAAATAAGAAGCACGATGATGATAGCACAACGAGTAGTCGGCGAGATACCAGTCCAATATTGAAGAAGGCAACAACTACACTGAGAAGTACGTTTTTCCAAAATCTTACCGTCAACTCGTCTAACTCACTACTATGTATCAGAGAGTTCTGTGGATGGTAATGTACCCTTTCAAATGACATTCAACTCTTTTTCATTGCTCTATAGCCAAGTCTCAACCAATAACAAATATCCTCAAAAGTGCTGTCCCTCATTCATCTCCAGCGCCTTCAGCGCCTCCGCCACGTCCCCCCGCACAATTACCCCCCATACGATATGCAGCGGCGGCAGCAGCAGCTATTCAACCACCTGCTCCATCAGCAACAAATCCACCGCCAGCCTCATCGAGTACACCGCAGAATGTACCTGCAGCGCCCTCAATAACTACGCCTTCCTCCCAGGCATCACAGGATCAGGTCTCGGTCGTGCCGTCATCTCCCAGTTTGACACATCCTTCTGTGACAAGTCCTATGCTCTCCTCATCGGCCTCTGTCTCGCAACAACCTGATGGCTCATTTTACTCTAGTCAAGAGTCTCCGGCGATATCTGAGGCCGTGCCGAGCTCCGTAGGTGCGCCTGCAGCAACATCGTCTCCTCGTCAGGAATTTATAGCACGGAAAGGTACGCTTATCCTGAATCCTTGATCTGTGTATAAATTGACACGTTGCTTAGACTCAATATCTTCTACGAAGGGAGGTCAACCTCCCAATACCAGCGTGCCTTCCGATGTACCTGCACCGTCACAGCCACAAACGAACGGAAGCCTTCCAACGCCAGCACCCACTGCTTCAGGTCCTTCGCCCTTGCCACAACAAGTGCAACAGTATGCTATGAATCCTCCCCCAACAGGTTCACCGGTACCCCAACCAGCATCAGCACGGGCTCCACAATTTCCTCCAGGGGTTAAAGTCGCTCCTACTTCCACTGATCTATCGTTACCGGTGTTACCCCAGACCCAAGCTGCTCCGAACGCAAGGCCACCGTCAGTGCCTCAACAAGTACCTCGGGCATTACCAGGCTCGTTGTCCGACCTCGTGGTATCTTTCGAAAACGCAAAGCAGAAAGGTTTGTCTTGTACACACCTCCTTTTGTTTTACCTAACCGAAATTTTCTTTGATCAGCTGTGCATCGTATGAACAATCTTGACCAGGTGCACAAGTTACTTGAGGGAGGCCTATCGAATCTACCTCAACCTCAAGATACAGAAAGGTGCTTTTTCTAGATATCAATGCGAGTAGAAGTTGATATTTATGCGTTGCCTCTCAGGCCCAAATATTATGTACCACGGAATCCGTTCTCAACGCCTGCATACTACCCCCAA
Source organism: Collybiopsis luxurians FD-317 M1 (assembly GCA_000827265.1). Lineage (NCBI taxonomy): Eukaryota > Fungi > Basidiomycota > Agaricomycetes > Agaricales > Omphalotaceae > Collybiopsis > Collybiopsis luxurians. The sequence goes on along the minus strand of KN834758.1, from coordinate 727,727 downwards.
ACTCCAAATCCATTGCTCAACACACCTGCGATATTCGCACAACTGGACGTGGAAACGTTGTTCTATGTGTTCTATTACCATCCAGGGACATATCAGCAGTGAGTTTTAGCATCTTTTACTTTCAACGTTCATCTGTTCATTCCTTATTCTCGAAGGTATCTCGCAGCCAAGGAACTGAAACGCCAATCGTGGCGATTCCATGTCAAGTACCTCACATGGTTTCAGCGCCATTCGGAGCCGCAGGCAATAACAGAAGAGTACGAGCAAGGAGTATATGTGTACTTCGATTGGGAAGGCTCGTGGTGTCAACGGAAGAAGGCGGACTTTCGGTTCGAGTACCGATATTTGTCGGAGGACTAATGAAATCAATCAAAGTCAGACGAGTCGTTTAGCGATGTACAGTTTTGTGCAGTACACGATCATTTGATATTTTTTTTTTCTCTTCTTCTTTCATTCATTGCTCTTTAATTTTGACATCTCCTACGTTGTTGGAGAGATACATATGTGTATTTGTATGCACTATGCAGACAGTATTCTGATCTGTAGTATTTAGTTATTGAACTAAACATTTGAACTTTTGAACACTTCGTGGTACACATGCGGTTCGCTAAGATTAGGCACGGAGTGCCGACGTCGCTTAGACGCCCAATTATCAATTGTCCTACCCATTTTCCACTGAAAGCCTTTTGGAACCGCGTCCTATCCGCATCCAAGGCTTGCCACTCTGCACTGCACGGTCCACTATACTATGCGTCGATCCTAACGGAATTTTAGAAAACGGTAAAGACCCAACGATTTTCCGCCTGTCAACGCGTTGACACTGAAATATTGTTCACCGAATACTGTACTGTATATGCCGATTTACTTACGGTATGCCGTTGCTTTCTTCCACATTTGGACAGCATTGCAATGCCCGCTTCCTCTTTTAAATTATCCCAAGCTTATTCTCAGCTGTGTCGTAAGTGGGAAAAGTGCACGACGAACTAGTCGTATTCTGCGATCCCCAGATTCCGTAAGGTCTAGCTCGCCTAAGGAGATTATAATATCGAAGCTCTCATATAGAGTCGAACTCACTTTAGTAGGGAAGCAGCGGTGAGGTTGCCATCGGTGTGGAAATCTTCCGCGCTTTTCCTTCATGATCTGGTCAAAGCTGAAAGAGGAAGAAGGACGACATAAATCAGGCTGCATATGAAAATCTGAGTAGGGAAATGGATGAGAACATAGAGTGGGGATTCCGACCTTCGAAACAACTTTTACCTTTTCTCCTCTTAGACCACGTATTCGGTGCTACTCTACTGGGTATGTGTAAGTAAGTGATGCCACGTTTTTGAACTGCGCATCTTGAAAGAAGACACTAATACAAACCTTATAGCGACTACGGAACTCTATTTCGACTCACTGAATAGAATTCTCAATGAAGATTATTGGCCATGCATGGGTGGCGTCTATCTGCGCCCACAAAATCGATCGGACTGATTCGAAAACAGAAAATACCCTATATCTGCATAGGCTGCCTCATGTCCTTGGACTCGCTGCTGCTTTTTCTTCCCTCTCTTACCCCACTTGCTTTGCCACTCATCTGAGATATAGCGCAAACTAATCTTCGAAATGAACGATAGTCCAGACGAAAAGCTAAAAAATATGAACTTCATAATCAACCATGTTTTCTTTCCTCCGCAGTTGCCGCAGGAAAGCGACATTAGTACATCGAATAGCTTTGCTCTGTGCAAGGCATTTACCGGGCTCGCTGAAGAAGTTTGTATTTTTCCAACTAGTCTCCCTTCCTCGAAACTAAACATATCCTTCTCAGTTTGAGTATTACTTGGATGCCGCAGCTCAAAAGGAGTGGAAGCATGTTGTTAGAATGCTTCATTGTTTCCAGAAGTTACAGGAAGACGACGATCTCATGATGGAGAGCCTAGAAGAGTTTCAGCAACGTTTGTCTGTTGGAGGTAAGTCTTGCCCATGGAATTTTTTTAATTCATTTGTATTGACGACGCACAGGCTTTCTCATTCTCTATATTAAGAAGCAGAATGCTGGTCTCTTCGTGCGTCGAATGTCCAACGGCGACGTCTCGTTTTCTGCCTTTGAGGTATCTTTTCCAAATGCCCAGGTCATGGCAACAGAAGCTCGACTGGCATGTACCTTCCCGGGACCGGCGATCACAGTACCCTCCTCTGTGTGGCTCGACTCGTTTTTCAGATCCCAGCTCGTCAATTTCTTATATCACATGAACAGGGATGAGCTCGTTGAAGCTGCAGCGCACACAAAGAAAGCAAAGTCGACAGTCTCTGAGATACGAGACGTTCCCGATCCAAAGTACATCTCGGAGCTTTTAATGGGCATTTTGCACGGTATTGGTTCCCCTACCCCTCAAAAGGACGTGCGCTACGTGAATAAGCGCATCGGTGATGATATTCTGTGGAAGAGTACCTATCTTCCATGGAGAAGGTCGCCGGTGTATCTCGTCCTTCGAGTTGGCTTACAGCTCGCACTTGCTTACGGTGACCACGGTTATGACCGATTCAAGGCCTTTATGGCTTTTGCACACGCCCGTCTCCTGCAAAAAGCTGTTCAAGACTATTCTGAGCTTGACACCGATTTGCTCTATGTAATGCGCGTGAAGACTGCCAGGCGCATTCATAAGCTGGAAACTCGGTTTTTAGGCGGCATGAACGGTCTCGGGGTGCCGCCATATGTCTTGTCTGCGGCACAGCAAGCATCTGATGCTGTTGATTGGGTCTTACAGTGTAGATGGGAGGAGATTCAACAACTTCAAGCGCAATCACCGGAATGGGATCCGGAATCTTTAAACCTTGAGGCGGATACATACCTTCGCCTGCAACACGCCCGACCTCGCATTATTCGAGGCCTTCAGCGCTCCGAATTTTCACCTTCATCTTCTATGTTTAACCCGAAACCTCTTCCTCGCCTCCGCTATGAGGCAGACTTCCGCAACCTTTCTTCACGCCGGCTCGAAAAGGCTTTCGACGACGACAATCGTGCTGCTCTTGCAGATTTCGAGTATCTTGTTCACACTCGTCTGGGTCGCTGGACATCTAGCAATCTGACGTGTGACGATGCTACCGAGATTGTCTATAGGTCTATGGATACATATCTAGCTGGCGCACGGAGAATATATTCTAAGCAAAATCCGGAGGATCAATCGCATATGCTTCTTGCCTTACTCGCGTTGTGGGTTTCACTTGACAAACTTGCCGTTGCTCAGCTGCCTCTTCTGGCTCAGTACCCTCCCGAAATTAATACAACCCTCTTGGAGGTTCTTCTTCTACGGCAGACAGATGAGCTCCTCGCGCTACGAGATATAGTGCATCACATTTCCAACCGTAAAAACAATGCGCAAAGAAAAGATGGCATATTCACTGATTCGGAACGTTCCACCACATTTTACCAACAATATTTTGATTCATCCTCTTCACTTCAGTCGTTAAAACAACGCATTGAACACCGCGCCGAGGAGAAGCGGAGTTCGTGTCGGCGGATTCTGAAGGAGCGAAATGAACTGTATCACAGCCTGGCCAAGCGAGCAAACTCCCATTCCCACGACCATAAAAGCACATACTCGAAAAAAAAGGGGAGGTATCACGAAGATACCAGTGCCTGCTTGAAGTGCAAGTTACTTTCACAGGCAAAAAAAATACCCAAAATAGAAGTGGACGAGTGGCCTCTACCCTCTCAGCCTGCAGCAGCAAAACGTGTTTGCTTTGAACTTGATTGCCCTCGACCATTTGAATACTGGAGGGCTGCAACTTGGCTGCTGCTCTATGATGTTGGTATATCATCTCAGAACCGTCGCAGTAAGGCCGGACAGCATGGCAAACTTCCAGGTACTTACAACTTGCCACAACCTTCGCAGCCTCTTCGTTTCACCTTGGCTACAACAACGAAATCGTTCCGCAACTCGCACTATTGCAGTCGTTCTATCCCGGCGAAAGAGGGCGATGTTATTGTTAACTGTGGAAGTACATGGAAAATGTACGAGATCTCTAATGAATGTTGGGCCGCGGACAGACCTTTCGAGCTCGCATCTTTTAAGCATATGTGCACCCCATTAGTTTCAGAGCCGTACAAATCATTGCAGTTTTCCCTTGCAGACACCACTCACACATCCAACAAGGTCATTGCCGAGCAAGCAAATAGTCATGCTGATCTCAGTCTCCATGAATTTGTCGCGTTTGGTTCGCTCCGGAGCGGTGGAAGACTGCAGCGGATGAACATTGCGCGCGAACTTGTCACTGGCGATCTAACATTCCGTGCAGAACCCGTCCATACTCTTCTCCTGCAAGCTGCATTTCAGGTCGGAAATTGGGAGAATGAAGAACAGTTGATTCTGGATTGGCATCGCGATCTCGCAAACGAGTCATTCAGTGACAAATTGCTGGATAGTTTGGAAAATCTGATGCTCACAATGTCATCAAACTGGGATGCCGTCGCCGGTCTGAGAGGGGTAATCCTTCTCATCTGTCGTCTCATGGCTGGAAGTCGAATGTCTGCTGTTGAAGCTCGAGCATGCCAGCTTCTTCGTCATGCTCGACAGATTGGGTTGGACTGGATGACACAGTTGGTGGCGAAAGTCTCCTCCGCAAATGAAGATCATGCCTCCAAGCTTTCACTTCATCTTTGCGAGATTGCTGCTACGTGTAGAGCGACTTACAGCGGGGATCCAGCCCATCTCGCAAATCTTCTAAACACCAGTCACGACATCTCCACTTTCATGTACTGTGCAGCCGTTGTGTATGAGAACACACCGCCAAACCGTAAAGGGCTCTCAGATAAGTTTTGTCGGATGCTGGACCGAAATGAGAGAATATCCATCAACGCTTACGACCGCCTCTCCCTTCTCATAAGGAATGACAGTACCGGGGTTCATCAAGCTGTGAAACTACTATGGCCTGCGTACCGACTTGGTGGCAACTGGTATCAACTTCGAAAACCAGGGGAACACTGGATCCAATCAAGGACAGCACCATCATTCTCCGGAGGAATGCAACAGCAGTTGCATATGGATTTAATCAACGGGCAGCTTCTAGTTGAAGGAAAACCAGTTGGTCATTTGCCAAGAGAGATTACCAGTCATCCTTTATATACAAGATGTTTGGGATCAGTGAGTCTTGCCAGCTGTGGTCTGTAGTTTGATATTGATAGTGTGCTAACATACCTGAACCAGAGAATTCTTGAGGTCATTCCCTCTGACATGCCTGGGATGGAATATGTAACCCGTGATCTTGTCGAGGGGAGGGAGGTATGTACGATACGTTAGCCTTCTCCATTTTTCTAGCTCACCGTTCGCAATTCTGCGCTGTAGATCCATTTTTCTACTCAAGATCCAGACGGGTTGATTATCAGAACAAGACAAGGAAAAGACATCGCCGAGCTCATTCCCCATAACTACTTTTTACGGGATCTTCCTAGCCCGTTAGTCAGGGATTACGTTCACTGGCTTCAAATCTCCAAGCAGGCCGTTGAGCTGTCGCCTCTCGATTCCATCTGGCATTCTCCCTCCGACAAGTGCATCATTGACATTATCGGCTCCCCACAAATGACGATGGGGCCCACTGTTCATCTTATTGATCCTAACAGCCGAACTATGAGCATGCTCAGCTCACAGCTCTCTTCTCTGGAATATCCTAATGAGATGCTTGTCATTTTGTCCGACGGTATCGTTACGGTGGACCTTCCTCGCTTCCGCTCCGCCTTTCAGCTGAAAAATCAGTTGCTTCAAAGTAAAAACATACCAGGATTTTGCATTGATAGCAATCGGTCCACAGGAACAATGTTCGGACTTCACAATCAGCTTGTACTTCGTCCAGTCGATTCGTCATCTCTTGAGCCGAGGAGAGTGCTAATTCCTCACGGTAAAATTCAAGTTCAGAAGAGCTCCCATCATGTTTCTGTCGAGATATGCACTGATTGTTCGACACCGGAGTCAATGAAGCACGCTAAATATCACGAATATCTAATTGACATGGATCTCGGTTATCTGCAGGCGAGAAGTCTCACATCGTGCCTATACAAAGTCTATCTTCATGCTGTTACCAGCGGACGACTGCCCGATCCGCTTACCGGGAGAACTGGGACGGAAGAAGCCTTGCTGGAGTACTCGTCTGCATCATGCATCACTTTTCTGGAACTGGAATCTGCCGACCGAGAACTTCTCAAATCAATAGCGGAGTTATGTCCCAAACGCACCTTTTATCCGAAGCATCTGAAGGACATGCAAACTGTCGATTGGCAATCCTGCTTACCTCCACTGAGCCAACACAGTGCTTTTCACCGTATGACACAACGCATCATTGATTATGCTCAGAAGCTGGCTATCTTTAATCAAGGTCAGACTACAAGCCCCATCTCCCTCGCATCCGATCAGTCTTCACCAGCGCTGATGAAGAAAGCTGAGTATTACGAAGGATTTTATCACAGTCCTGATCTTCAGGATATCAGCGATCTATCCTCGCGAGACACCTCCTACAGCCTTCGCTCTATCAGGCCGGCGCCTGGAGTGTCAAGAACTTCCCAGGAGATCAATCTTTCTTTTACCAAAGGTTTGCTTGATGCAGACGCGACTTTTCCTGAAATTTTTGCCTTACTCGATGATTGGAACCCTGTATCACCGGCAGCTGAAATGGAAATCGATATCTCCTACAACTCCTCCTGGCTGGCGCCGCATTTCGGCGAGTCGTTTCTGTCTGTGTTTGATGCTCTGAGAAAGCAAGGAGTAATGATACACTACTCGGCTCTATTCACACTGGTTGCGATGGCCTATCATAGTCCGAATTTTGCTGAACTTATCCCTGTTTTTCTGGCTTTCCCGATAAACCCACAATTCAAGCCTGGGATCCTTCTTCTCCCCTTCCGATCCTCGCAATGTTCCTGTTATGACCTTCGTCACGGTTTTGGACCAGAATTTGAACGACTTACAACGCTTGCGTCTAATGCAGCGCGCGATTTGGACTCGGCATCTTGGGATGCAAAAAATTTATCTCAGGGTCAAGATGAGGATGAATGGACATTTGTGCAGCGTGTCGAGGAGGATTACGAGCGACAGAAGAGACTTCTTTCACAGCAAATAGCGCAGCTGTACATGTCGCAGTGGCCAAGTTCAAAGGTCAAAGCACCATCCAATCGAGATTTTGTCCGTCTTTTCGATATGAACAATCTGCAAGAATCTATGCAGAATCTTTTTGCAAACTGGTTTCAAAACCGAGAGTTGCAGCGATTCTTCTCTACATTACAGACTGTGCTTCGTACTACTGGCTATCAAACTTCAACTATTTTGCCACCGGGTGAGATCACTATTCCCGCAGCTCCAACCACGCCGATACAGTACCTTTCGAAAAGGATCTCGATGAAGGGTTTGTTGAAGAACTTTGAACCACCGATTCTCGGTGAGCGGAGAGATGACAGCAATTCAATGGTAGTTGGGACCCTCGAGGGTAGGATATCTGACATCCCTGACACCGAAGAGCTGGGAAGGCTGCTGAACGAATTCTCCCAGTCACCTAGACCACTCCTGCGGCTCTATGGATTCCAGCTCGACAAAAGTCGTCGCGCGCTCCGCTCGCAGAGAGTTCCACCAGCGCATGACATCCAGCAGCATAATCAACATCAGCAGTTATGTCGTGATAGCTTTACTGATATCAAAGAATGCATCATGAACAGCTTGCAACCTCGGACAACTGCGGAGCATCTTCTGGAGAAAGCGGGTCAATGGCCTAGACTAACAGTTAGGATACTCCTTCACCAGCTCTGTATCGACTCGAGGGAATGCTATTCAAAAAATTGGCGACATACCTTGACAGCTCTTGGTTGTGAATTGATCTATCTACAGCGAGCTCGACGAATGCATGAGTTCATGCGAAACGGCAGCCCACATTATTCCAAGGAGGTTGAAGCTATTCCTATCTCACTGAACGAGGCCGTTCATAATCCGGATTGGGTCTTGATGCAGGTGAGAAAATATCTTCATCATCTAGCTGCTATGTGAACAGAACATCTGAAAAAATTTTCATACACAGATAGAGAGTGGATTCACCCTTCGTCCATTACAGCACGATGTACTACAGGAAATGATATCACCCGCCTCCGCCGAAAATACAACATTTCAGCTCAATATGGGTGAAGGAAAGACATCAGTTATCGCACCTCTCGCAGTGGCAACCTTGGCCGACCGCAAAACCTTAGTTCGGCTTATTGTTTTGAAACCTCTTTCACGTCAAATGTTCCATCTCCTCGCAGCCCGTTTGACAGGCCTATGTGATCGTCGCCTGTTCTTCCTTCCCTTTTCTCGTTCCGCGAATCTAGGATCCACCGAAATCAATACGCTCCGGTCTCTCTTGCAGGAATGTCTGGCTGCAGGAGGTGTACTTGTTGCGCAACCAGAGCATCTCCTTTCCTTCCGCCTTCTGACAGTCGAAAAACTTGTCACAGGTCACCCCGCGGGTCCAATCCTTCTAGAAATTCAAAAGTGGTTGTCACAGCGTTCTCGAGATATTCTAGATGAAAGTGATGAAATATTACACTCAAAGTATCAGCTCATTTACACAATGGGGCAGCAGCAGCCCCTAGAGGATCATCCTGATCGATGGACGACAGTTCAACAAGTCCTTTCTTTGGTATCTCGCCATGTCGATGAACTCAAGTGTCAATTTCCGTCGGATGTCGATGTAGAAGCCCACAATAGCGAGACCGGATCTTTTCCTTCAGTACGTCTGCTCAAAGTCGATCCCGCTAAATATTTGGTAGCAAGGTTAGCGGATGATATCATGGAAGGGAGACTAGAGAATATACACTTCAGGTTCCTTGATCCTGCAGATCGCGAAGTTATCCGAACATTTATCACTCAATTTGAGGTGGACTCTAATATCGCTGCTTTTGCTAAACACTGTTTTGAGTCGAGTGGAAAATGGGGCAGTGTCCTCTTATTAAGAGGTCTTCTTGGTCAAGGCTTGCTCACCTATGTGCTATCGAAGCGGCGTTGGAGAGTTGACTATGGGTTAGATATGACGCGGACTCTGCTGGCTGTCCCATTCCGAGCTAAAGATGTTCCCTCTCCAAGTGCCGAGTTTGGACATCCCGACATTGCCCTGCTCTTGACATGTCTATCCTACTACTATCGAGGCTTGGACAAAGATCAGCTTCTCTCCGCATTCCAGCTACTATTGAATTCGGAAAACGTAGCAGCAGAATATGAGGCATGGACTACTGGACTGGACCTACCCCCAGAGCTTCGTCGGGAAACTGGAATCAACCTCGAAGATCCAGTACTGCTCACCGACGTCCTTGTGCCTCGATTTCGCCGGACAAAGCGTGTAATAGACTTCTATCTTTCTGCTGTGGTATTTCCTAAAGCTGCAAAGGAGTTTCCACACAAGCTCTCTACGTCTGCTTGGGATCTAGCGGAGAAAAGCAAGCAGCTGAAAACTGGCTTCAGCGGTACAAATGACAATCGCCATCTCCTGCCGACGTCCATCTACCAAAAAGACCTTGCCGGGCAGGAGAGTACTAGTGCGAGAGTGCTTTCTTACCTCCAACAGCCCGAAAATGGACCGTGCATTACTCCAGACGATTTGCGAGTTGAGCATGTCCCCCTGGAAACCTTGCTTTCCTATATGGCGTCAAAATCCGTACGCGTTCTATTCGATGTGGGCGCCCAGATTCTCAAAGTAAATCACGATGTTGTTCGAATGTGGCTGAACAATGACAGTAAAGCGCAAGCCGCCATATACTTTGACGATAAAGATGAAATCACAGTACTCACACGTGACGGTGCCATTGAGCCATTTGTCTTCTCGTCTTTCCGAGACAGACTCGGCGACTGTGTAATCTATCTCGACGATGCACATACTCGGGGAACGGACCTGAAGTTTACTCGCGGAGCTCGTGCGTTGGTAACGCTGGGAGAGAATGTCACTAAGGACAGGCTGGTACAAGGCAAGTAACTTATCAACTCTCTGTGGCATACAAACTTTAACGGATTTATTGTGCAGCCTGTATGAGATTACGCCAACTAGGGCACGGACAAAGTGTTTTGTTCTTTGCGCCCCTGGAAATAGCTAGGGCCATTCGAGCCGACGCTAAGAAGAACAGCACAGATGTAGTTCAAGTCATCGATATTTTGCGATGGGCAATGCTGAGGACATGCGAAGACATAGAACATCATATACCTCATTGGGTACAGCAAGGCGTCGAATTTCACGAAAGAGACGCTGTATGGTCGGCCATGGAAAAGTCTGGCGCAACGCCCGATATTGATAAGCTCCGTTCTGCTTGGCAACGCCCTGAAGCAAGGACTCTTGAACAACTCTACCTGCCGCCCTCCGCCTCCGCCTTCGCGTCCTCTACCGGCTCGAAAGTACGGTTGATTCCAGATATGCAGACTCGATTGGATTTGTTAGGAATAACGAATATTGGTGATGCGAGTGTGGACGAGGAGCAGGAGAGGGAAGTTGCGCAGGAGATCGAGCAGGAGCGCCAGTTGGAGCGTCCACCACCCGCTACACCTCTTCCTCACAGTATTCATCAGGATGTTGCTAGACTTATCGACACAGGCATTCTCAAAACAACATCTAATGCATTTCGGCCGCTTTTTAATACGGTTCCCTCGGCGGTACGGACGCAGCTCCAAGAGTCTATATATCCCTGGAGTACGCAGCTGTGGGCGACGAGAGATTTCGCGGTAGCTATTTCACAGAACGAGACATCAAAGGAACACATGCGACCGGTGAATTGGCTACTCTCATGTCGCGCTTCAAAGATGTCTGTAATGAACATCGTTGTCCTCAGTCCGTACGAGGTGCAGGAACTCCTTCCAGCCATACGAAAGAGCACTAAAGTCAATCTTCACGTATATGCCCCTCGTGTCAGACGCGAGATGTCCACATTTGAGGACTTGAAATTCATTTGCATACCGCCTCTCAAACCCAACTGGAACGGCCCCGATACGCTTGTCATTTCCCAGCTCAACCTTTTTTCCGGTCAACTCTATTTTGCCAACTTTGATGTTTATCGCAACTTGTGCGCGTTTCTCGGCGTGGGTACCTATTTGGAGGATATGGAAAGTCCAGTCATAAACAGCGATGGTTTCGTTCGGCCAGAAGCGAGGGGACCCAACATGGGACAAATCGAGGCATTTTATAGCGGCTGTCCGTTTGTTTCAAGTCCGATACCGTTCTTGAAGGAGCTGACGTCGCTGCGGAGGAAAAGCAATAAGTATCTGTCAACGCAATGGGGAAAAGTCGTCCATGGGAGAGTTTTGCTGAAGGATGAATTCGAACAGCGGGGTTGAAGGTATGTGTCTCTACTATTTACACGAGCTGGTAGTGAAGACGTTATACAGACTTTCTGGGTTTTCGAGGACCGATGTCGATGTTCTTGCTACTGAAGGTGAAGGTAAAGATATTGATTGGACAGATGAAGGGACGGGGGGAAAATTGAAGTCTTGTACGTCGAACAATTGAGTGTACTGTATATGGAAATAACGAATATGAGTTTCTTGGTCAATACGAGTCGCCTTCACGCCCCGTAAGGGATAACTCAAAAGATGGGCATCAATACACATTTCGCTGAGTTCCACCTAAAATAGTAAGGGAGGAAGAGCTAGAACTCATGATTAAGAGCAAGCCCATCTGCAGAGTTGAAAGACGTAGCACTGTCTTTCTTTCGCTACATTCGCATCATGCCCAGCCATACAAACTGAGAAAACTCTAGTCCCTCGAGTCAGTATCTGCTTGCTACAATTATTGACATTCGCCACGGACGCATTGGCTGTATTCGCAAGATCCATAGATCCAAAGCGACCCAAGTATCCATGCGCAAGCATATGTGGAATAACAGAAATTTGAGTGGTGTATATTATATAGATGATTACTCTAATTTGACGACTGCACCGAGGGACTCGAAAGTCTTGATCATTTTCTCCGCCTCTTCCTTGGGCAAGTTCTCCTTCAAAGTCTGTGGTAAGGACTCGACAAATTTCTTGGCCTAGAGCAAAGTAAGTAAAGTTTTTGAAGGAAAAGAATAACAACAGACCTCTATCAGGGTAAGAGTAGGATTCATGGCTTTCACTTCACGGATAACCTTTGGTTTGGAACCGGCGTCAAACGACTCTAATTTTACATTGAAAACTGTCTTTTCTTTTGGTGCTGCCTGCACACGCGATTCATATGAGAAAGGAACGAAAACAAGAGAACAGAGGGATGAAAACGCACAGCAGCAGCAGGTTCATCTGCCTCGGCAGCTGCAGCGGTGACGGGTGCAGCAGAAGCAGCGGGCATGGCAATTTCTTGGATGTTTAGTCTAGACTGTTTTGAAAGAAGTGAGATATCGTGAAACCGGAAAGAAACCAATGACACGCACCTTTAAAAGAGAAACTAGGTCGGCTGCCTGTAGCAATGTCAGCCCTGATATGTCGTCGACAATTCTGTTAATAGTAGCGTCCGTGGATGGTTTTGCAGAAGAATCTGCTGCTGCAGTCGACATCCATCGTGATGAAGAAGTGATTGTCCTTGAAGATCTATCCAAGCAAATTAACAAGCCAGTTTGAAGAAGGGGCAGACTGAAAACTTGCGAAGCAAAAGACGTGGAACGAGCAAAAGAACGGAGGAGACCGGAGCAGCGAGACTTTGAGCACGTAAAGGTTCAGTAACTGGGCACAAAGAAAGGAATAATGCACGTACAGCCATGTCGTTGAAATTCACAGAAAGCGCGTCACGGTCAAGGTCAAAAGCGAGAGAACCCGATTTAGCGCGCAAAATTTCAGAAAGTGATTTGTCAGCACGTGGAACGCGCTTTGGGCGTCTATTCCAAATCTCACCCCTCTCTACGATTGCTCTACGACCATGGCGGGACCTCAGCCACTGACATCGGATGATATCCAGGCAAAGCTCGACGCTTTTGATTCTGTTCCACTGTTTATGAAGTCTCTGCCCGATGAGGATCCAGCCGATAACGCTACTCTCGCAGCTTTACAGAATCTTGCCCATGAAGGAACTCCTGATGGTAAGGAAAATTAGGAACCTTTAACATGGGGATTCACAGCAGATTTTAGAGGTTGCTGAAAACTTCAAGGAGCAAGGGAATGAATATTTTAAAGGAAAACGTTACCGCGAAGCTCTGAGGTTCTATACGCAAGGAGTAGATGCGAAGCCAGATACTTTCACTTTACTGGAGGCTCTTTTGTGCAATCGCGCAGCTTGCAACCTAGAATTAAGTATGTGTCTCTTTGAAATTTCTTTCACCATAATCCAATTGACGCCAGTTGGCTTGAGAGAATTACGGCTCTGTCCTCCGAGATTGCTCAAGAGTTCTTATCCAAAATCCAAAATCCTCGAAAGCCTATTATCGATCGGCCATGGCTCTTACAGCTCTAGACCGACTCGAAGAAGCTATCGACTGCTGTAATCGCTGTCTGGAATATGATCAGGCCAACAAGGCGGTACAGACTGTTATGGAGCGAGCTAGCAAGCTCAAAACCGCAAAAGACAAGAAAGAACAGGAACGGCAAGAGAGAATTCGACAGGAGCAAAAAGCAAAGATGAAGCTAAACAACGCGTATATAGTACGTAGTTCGCGAATTTGTCTAAAAGCTACCTGCAATTTTGACTGGTTCGAAGGAACGAAATATATTTGTCCTGCCGAAAACCGACGGTTCACAAAATCCTTATACTCCACATTTCGATCCGGAAGATCCCTCTGGTACCGCAATGATTTTTCCTGTGTTCTTCCTTTATCCCCAATATGCAACTTCCGATGTCATACCAGAATACGTCGAAGATACTCCATTCGCTGCCCATTTGGAGATCATGTTCGATCCTACCGCTGTTCCTCCAGAATGGGACGCTAAGCATCAGTACAAGGCTGGGAATCTGGTAATATACGCGATGACCCGACGGAAGCGACTGCTAAAAGTGGGGAAAAAGATGACTTTGAAGGATGTCTTCAAAGCTTCGAAAGCAAAGGAGGGTGATCCTCTCGATGGATTGGAGCTGAAGGACAACTGTCTCACATTCGCTGTCCTTCCAAAGGGCGAGGAAGAGCATAAATGGGTGGAGGAGTTTAAAAAAACCAGAGACACATAACAGAGCTCGATAAGCGCGATTAGACGTTCTTAATCTCGAACATTGAATGTCATTTACATGAAAACCGTCGAAACGTCCTTGAAAAATACAAAACGATCGTTTAAGAGCTTACAATAAGTTATAAGAGAAATTTCGAGTCCAAAGTTAAGGCCACCCCACTCCCCACATCCTATGATCTCCGTCTTCCTCATCCTCATCCATCATGATCCCATCCCGGTCCATAGCCCTCTGAACGAGTTCCACGTCACCATCTACATCCATCTGCGAGCTGTACCCGAACGGAAACGCCGTCTGAGCTTCATGATTCCTCCCTCGATTCTTCTTTATTGGGGAATTCAACCCGGGTATACTGAAAAATGCTGGGCTCTGTCCAGTCGGGTCGTCATCGAGACTGCGAACATTGATCACACCGTCCTTGGTGAAAATGGCTTGCGGTGCGCTGTAGCCATAATCGGAAGTTCCTGCGTCATTGTCCAAATCCTCCTCGTCCTCCTCCTCATCATCAAGATCAACACCTGCGCTTTCCCAAGGCCTCGCACCAAATCCATAACGCGCACGATTACCTCCACCTCCTCCGCGACTCTGGCCACCACCGCTGTGTCGAGGTTGGGTAGAAACTTGAGGTGGATCGAAAGCCGAGAAGTTGTTTGTAAAATCTGGGAGCTGCGACTCGTTAAAAGCGGAGAATTCCATTCGAGGAAGAACAGTTCCATCATCTTCCTCTTCGTCCTCAAAGGCATCCACGAAAGGACGAACGATACCACGACGACCCTTGGTGGGAGAAGTGTCGACGTCATCCATCCCGAAATGACCCATCTTCTTCTCCGAAATCTTTCCCCTTTCTGGATCTTTATCCTTCCGTCCCACCTGCTCTCTGTCCTCAGCGCCCACTCCCCGACTAACATACCCATCAATAATAGACAGCGGAAGGTCGATAGCGTAACCTGATGCAGTGTACTCCGGCTGATGCTGCACACTAGAGGTCGCAGTCATCACTGACGAAGAGGCCTGCGTCTCCAGGATAGCAGGAGGTACTTGAGTAATTTTCCTCTGGCCTATATCCACATCGTTGTTTGAAACACCACGATCGGACGGGGCCAGAACTGCAGCATCATCGCCAGGACTATCCTGTACACTCTCCTTGCTCGTTCGGCCAGGTGGATCTTTCGTTTCTACCGCTGTCGTCCCAATCGCAATCGGTTCTGGGGCTACAGTACTGGCGAGTTCAGTTAGCCGTGCTTTCCTATTTAAAGGAGAAGAAACAAGAGCCAACGTGTTTTTATTCTTGTTAGGTGAACCCGCAGCAGCTGCTTGCGCTTTTCGAGCAGAAAGAAGCTCCGTGAGCGTTGGAAGTTTCTTCTTATCTGGCGCCTTGGCCTTATCTGCGGATGAGGCCGCTGGGATAGGGTTGTTCGGAGAAGATACACGAGGGAGAGTAGTAGATGCTCTATCATGACCTTGAGAAGGAGTAGAGCTTTCAACCATTGGCGAGTCGTCAGCTGGAACCACACAAGTATGTTTCGAGGGAGGTGAGCTGCCAATAGCCATAGGTGAATCGTGGATGAGTGAAACGACCTGATCCCCTCTCCGTGGCTGTTTTGTAGCTCGTGAATGCGTGAGAGGTGACGGAGAACGTGGTCGTTTGAAAGAAGGTACAGGTTTATTAGTAGCAGAGATGGTCCGTGGTCGGCGACTCGGAGAAGAGTGTATAAGGGATCCAGAAAGAGGAGATGAAGAAGGTGCAGGGGCTTCAATTGGAGAAGGCGCGCGCGGTTTAGTATGATCTTTGGGCGTAGAGTGTTTGATTTGCGAGGAACGGAACGATAACTGAATTGAGGTCAAAGATAAGAATCAGCGCAGGATTAGCTGAGACGAACCTGGCTAGGTATACGCTCCACATCGAATTCGTGACGGGTTGGACTACTAGAAACATCATGGTCGACCTCCTTAGCTACAGGCGGCGTATAGTTTCTTGGAGATCCTTTGGCTTTACCAGAAGCTACAAGTCTCGCTGCAGAAGGCTTTACAGCCACAAAGTCGAGAGAACTTTGCTTTGCAATCGGTTTACTTTGCACTGGTTTCCCTTTCGCTGTTTGTTTCGAATTGGAAGAGCCAGCATCAGAAGAAGCTCTTTGTTCGTCGTCCTCTGCACCGGTATGGAGATTCTGCTGCCAACTCTGGACTTTCTCCTGAATTGCACGCTTCTTCTTCTCCCTCGTGTTGAAGCTGAGATTTGAAGTAGAGTTGCGAATGAGAATACGAGCGCCGTTGCGTTGGAAGTAGCGGGTTATATCGACAATCCACTGTTCCTTCTCAATGTTTTTGACCTTTGCAGAATCCGAGGCATCCATCGGGATCAGAGTTTCAAGGAACTGGGGCAGGGCATTGACAAGCCTCTGCTTCTCCAATATGATCCGAATTTCGGTCAAAGGATCCAGCGTGCTAGTCGTCAGCCAATTGAGGACAATATTTTGGATGTCCTTCGCCCATTCCTTCTTCTCCAATATCTGTTTTATTACAGCAGTTTCTCGAGTTGGATAATCCTCTGTCGGCTTCCATTTGTTCTGAGCCTGATACAATAAATTGTCTTCATGTTCTGGACCAGATTTTGGCACCCATTGGCGCCTGAGAAGATCTGAGACTTCTTTAGCCCACAGCTGCAAGTCAAAGAGTTTGGACGACTCTATCTGCTGTGTCTGCGGCGCGAGAAAACGATAATCGCTGTCTCGAGTGCAAGAGAGTTTCAGCAGCTGTACGACCTCAGCCCAGCGACCGTGAGCAGGATTTCCATGAGCATTATGAAACGCCTGCAATACTCGTTCTCCGAGATCTGCTCCAGCAACTTCCTCTTTCTGCTTTCCCTTATTCTTCGTGACTGCTAGACCGTCATCTTCGTCGTCCTCGGACAGAAAATCTGGAAGTCGGGCAAAGATATCACGTTTTCGTAGAATATCCAAAGTATATGCGGACATCGAAGATTCAACAGCGGTTCCTGATGAGGCTGACGATGGAGACTTGGTCGTTTTTGGGCGCAGTGACCGTTTCTGTGCCATTGCCTAGCAGTATGAATTGAATTACGGGCGGACAATGAGGGATTGAGTTGAGTTGAACATGGGAGTACACACAGAACCAAACAAGGAACAATGAGCGCCCAAACATTAGCGCCTATTGATTCCCAGGCCAGGCATCTTCTTATTGTGCCCCCAAGTCTTTTGTCCCGAAATCTGTTATAATGAAGCCAGTCTGGCCACTTCAATCTTCATTACAAACTGAGTGTGCTGAGCTACTCGTTCTCTTTCTGTCCTCTTCACGATCTTGACCTTTGCCTTGTTTGTATCCTATGCTCATTGCTCTCTTCGCTCACTAACGAAATGATTTCAGTTACTTTTGTATTTATAATTTACGATGAACGCCCCAAAGCCATGCCCAACTGTTCCTCTTCCTTCTCCCCCTGCGATCATTCACCGTAGATCGTCAACTATCAACGCAATTACCACCTGGGCACTTGCCGTGCAACCTGGTTCTCCTGCCCCCAACTCACCTCCCCTTTATTCTCCTGCCGGTTCCCCCGGATTTGTAGCGCGCCGACCTTCTCTATCTAGACGTCCCTCGCTTTCAGCGGCTCGAGGAATTCCCCGCCGTCGTCCAAGCATCAGTCATACTCGTGCTCGGTCCGGCTCTAGCTCGATTCTCTACCTTGTAGAAACACCCTCTACTCCTGCGCATAGATCTATTCCTACACCGGGACCTCTTAGTCCTTCTAGAGGCTTTGATTTTGACTTGAGCAACCTTGGATACACGTCTGTATTCGTACATCTACCTCACACGCCTTCTACGCCTTCTCCATTCATGCTTCCCGTGGACACGAGTAAAATTCCTGTACCACCTATTCCTCAAGCTCCCACAGCAGCTCCTGCAAAGGGTCTTAGGAAATTCCGCTCACTTGGGATGCTCAAGAACCACCGAAAACGCGGTAAATCTACCGCTGCTGCTCCTGCTAGCCCCACTTCCACGGCTGCTGCTTCGTCATCCCAAGCTCGCCTTGCCCGCTCGCGATCCCGTGCAGGATCTATATCTCCCTCTTCTCCTACTACTCGGATTGCCATGGCTTCCAAAGCCAAATCGAATCCCATCCGAACTCCTCCTCCCTCGACCACCACTTTCAAGAATGCTAAAAAGACATCAGCAGCAGCGGCGCCACCTCTTCCCCCCACACTTGCCAATGAATTACTTCTCATGCAATTTATGGGCGGTGGATCACTAGAAACGCACGCTAAGAGGGTCATGGAAAAGCAGGCTCGAGATGCCACTCCTGCCGGGAAACCCAAAGGCACTGCTCCTGTCGGAACAGTCTACCGTGATCAGTCGGGAAACATGTGGTGGGACGCAGAAGAAGCCATCGAGTACGAGGCTCTTCTCCCTCCCGCAACTCCCGGCAGTCCCAGTAGGACATGGGTCATTTTTGGTTCACCGAGCCCGAAAGGTTATCGTCCCATGGGCATTAGTGAAGACGAAGAACGTCGCGGCTCTGTTACATCGTCCTTGTCGTCGTCCCTCTCATCATCCCTGTCACTGTCTCTCAATCACATTGTTACCCCCGCTCCCATCGATAACTGTGCTCGGGCAATGCACTTACTTCGTCTCCCAGCGACCGAACTCAACTCGAGTTTGGCAGCAGCCTCTGGTATGGCTGCTCGCAACAAGCGAAACCGTCGTCGTCCTGCTCCTCTCAAGCTGCACTCGTCACCAGCTGTGCCTACTGTAACGAATGCTTTTGATGATTCCTTTGCGCCCTCCCCTGCAGCACCTCGTGTTGGGGATGTGTCTGCACCTGCTGCTTGTACGGAATTCGTCACTTCACCCACAAAGGAGAATCTAGCGATGAAATCATCAAAACTTGGTTTAAAAGGAAAAGCGAAAGCAATCTTCGGTGGATTTGCTTGAGCGTTCGAATGTCACATTTATGTCTTTTTACGCTGTATCTTGTGTTGACACTCTCCACTGTATCATTTGTTGTCGATTGTTTTTCACTCTTAATGTATCTTTAACAACCTCCGTTGTAATATTTACCCTCCATACTTGTTGTATACCCTTTTGTATTATCAATCCTTTGACAATTAATCTTTTTCCATCGGTGCTCGTGCTTTTCCTGCGGTTCCCTTCACAGCCTTGCTCCTGCTTTTGCTGCCTTTTTGAAACGTACGAGTGCGTTTTAGGCTCGGCCATTGCGGCCTAGTTTCCTTCCAGCTGTGTTGAGCGCTTCCGAAGGCATTCAATGCCTTGACTTTGCGCTTTTTTAATGCATGTCCTTCTCCCAGAACGCGCAACATTTTGCTATCAGTGACGGGTCGTTCATTGCCGAGGACCTTAATTATAATTTTGATCTAAGACGCGGTGAAGATCAGGATTTTCGTGCCTATCCCGCTCAGTGCACCTGGACTGAGCGCCGTCCTTCGCAGCTGGAAAGGGCCTTAAAATTCTCTATCAGAATGCTGTCGCGAGTGCTGCTCATGACGCCGAGCAGCTTTTCCCTTCCTCCGAATTGTCATCTCGGCACTCGTACCCAGGTACTTGAGATTCTGCGAAATTGGGTCAACGACAGTACAAAGACAACTCCAATATACTGGCTTTATGGCGCTGCAGGGTTGGAAAATCTGCTGTAGCTCAGACCATCTCGGAAGAATTCGCCAACAGTATCTCGCCGCCAGTTTCTTCTTTTCACGGGCAGACTCTGCACGAAACCGTTTGCACCAATTCTTCACTACTATCGCTCTTCAATTAGTGACGTCTCATGCCCTTGGGCCCCTTATTATCGAGCCCATTAATCTCACCATCCGTCGCAAGCATAATGTCGTTTTCGCCACCAAGATTGATTTTATCTCAAGATTTCGAGGATATGGAGGACCAGAAACAACCTAGTAGATCCCAAAAACAATGGACTGACAAATTACTCTTTTGCTTTAAACTACGATAACACTTTCCGCTCTTAAAGTAAGGAATAGATTAGCCCCGCAAGGCCTATTTCTTTCGACCTCCGTCGTAGTAGTAATTCGTCCATATTTTCTGTATACTACCCTTTTGCATTATTATCGCTTCGAATCCGAATTGCTTTTCATCGATGCTCAATGTGGTTCTCCTCCCAATTTTGCCTCGATGTTTGCTGACTTTTTGGGAGGTAAGTATGAACTTCATCAAACGCAATGACGGTCGGTGGAAATGAAAAGAATGTATTATCTCGTTTTCAAAGTAAGCCCCTGTTCTAGTCTAGAGGGCATCCTTGCGCATATATTGAGATCACACTGCACCAGCACTCAACGAGGTCGCCTCTAATGAGGGTGTACCTTACATCTACCTACAATATTATGCTAATTTTGGCTTTTTATCGAATGACCGTTAGTCAAAGACCTACGTACTTGAAGTCACAAAAGCGCATTGTGTGTAAAATTTATAGTCTCGAAGTCGAAGAACGCTTTAAGAAGGTTTCTTCGGCAGCCGCGTGACCGCGTTACCGTGGGATGAAACTAGCTAGTATTTGTCAGCAAGCCGCCGGCAATTTTTTGGATTGTCCTCATCGCGTTCGTTGTACCCATCTTCAAGCTCCTCAAAATTCAAGATGTCGTGAGTAGCTCTATGTTCATCGTTGGTCTTATAATGCTGATTAGGAATTTCGCTCTCTCTTCAACTTAGTCACCGTAAGGTATTTATAGTCGATTTCCTTGGTCTGTTAAAAATTTGTGTACTTAATGCAAATTTTTGTGTCAGTATGAGGCCCCCCGCCACGGTTCGTTAGGATTCTTGCCGCGCAAGCGTGCAGCTCGCCACCGTGGAAAGGTCAAGTCCTTCCCCAAGGTACGAGTGACTGCTGTGAAATTCGTAGAACGCAAGAGTTGAAGAGTCTGTGTTAGGACGACCCCAAGAAGCCAGTTCACTTGACTGCTATTATGGGCTACAAGGCTGGAATGACCCATGTTGTCCGTGATCTTGATCGTCCTGGATCTAGTGCGTACTTGATTTTACACATTATACGAGCTATCTGGAAATAAACACTTTTTTTCAGAGATGCACAAGCGTGAAGTTGTGGAGGCCGTTTCAATCATCGAGACCCCACCGATGGTTGTTGTCGGTGTTGTTGGCTACGTTGAGACTCCTCGTGGTCTCCGTACTCTCACCACTGTCTGGGCTTCCCATCTTTCAGACGAAGTCAAGCGTCGGTTCTACAAGAACTGGTACCGCTCAAAGAAGAAGGCCTTCACCCGTTACGCTAAGAAACACGCCGAGGATGGTGGCAAATCTGTTGCTCGTGAACTCGAGCGTATCCGCAAATACTGCACTGTTGTCCGTGTCCTTGCCCACACTCAAATTCGCAAGACTGGCCTTTCGCAAAAGAAGGCACACTTGATGGAAATCCAAGTTAACGGTGGATCGGTCGCGGACAAGGTCGAGTTTGCTCACGGCCTGTTCGAGAAGCCTATCGAGGTTTCCTCGGTATTTGAGCAGGACGAGTGTGTGGATGTGATTGCCGTCACCAAGGGTCACGGTTTCGAGGGTGTTACTCACCGTTGGGGTACCAAGAAGCTGCCAAGAAAGACGCACAAGGGTCTGAGAAAGGTCGCATGTATCGGTGCATGGCATCCTTCAAAGGTCATGTTCTCGGTAGCTCGTGCTGGTCAAAGTACGTATTGTGAACTCTTTTTCCCTATGTGGCACTGAGTGTCTTCCACAGACGGTTACCACCACCGTACTGAGATCAACAAGAAAATTTACCGTATTGGTTCAGGCGAGGACGAAGGTAACGCTACGACTGAGTCCGACGTCACCAAAAAACAGATCACACCCATGGGTGGTTTCCCTCATTATGGTATTGTCAAGAATGATTTCCTTATGCTCAAGGGTTCCATTCCTGGTACCAAGAAACGTGTGATCACGATCAGGAAATCGCTCATGGTACACACTTCTCGTCGGGATCTCGAAAAGGTTCAACTCAAATTCATCGACACCTCTTCGAAGTTCGGCGTGAGTTACTTTCTTTGCGCGTATGAATTGGAAAATACTAACCTATTTTTTCTAGCATGGTTCCTTCCAAACCTTCCAGGAAAAGGCCGCGTTCCTTGGAACGCTCAAGGCCCGTGCATGAGCGGTTCTGTCGTTGTCGGTTGCTACTATTATTTCATAGGCTTTCATGCTTGTATTCACTCTACGTCTATATGCCTATGCGTTACATACATTTTACGGGGATTTGTTGCATCTGAGTGAGCAAAATGAAGTCGGTCAGGTCAGGAAGTTGGCGTCAGGACTTACTCAGCACCAGCGCTTATCAGTTCTCTGACCGTGAGATCTTTTTGTAAGTTGGCTTTGAACCAATCAGAGCGCGACAAAAGAGTAACGAGTCGCGCTCAAAGAACGGCAACTACTGGGTAAAGGTGCAAGTCGCGGTCAGTCTCTTCTCCTTTTCTTTCTAATTCGAGACCTCTAAACCTTCCGCAGGATGACTGCACTTCCCTGGATTGATGCTCAGAGCGTCTTCGCTGGGCTCCATTCTCATTCGTACAATTCTGGAGCCATGCCCATGGAAATACCAGACTCTTCTCCCTCTTTTTCACCAACAGACTCGAGCTACCCATGCGGAGTGCTCAAAACCAGGCCAAATCGAATACGGAGATGTCGGCAATGTTCATGTGTCCAGCAATGTTCAGACAGAGCAGCAGAACTCTCAGAACATAGAAGCTTCCGGAAAAGATGTAAGGAACGAGAACATGGAGCAGTCTATTCCAGAAACTCCAGCCAATGTTTTCGTCCAACATATGCTGAGCTTGGAAAGGGAACGACGGGAAGCTGCAGGAGGCTCGGACCTCTCCGTCCGTCAAAAACCGCCCTATGCCACAGGGAAGTCTCCTTACTCTACCCCGTTGAGGCCACTATACGGAGGCAAGCTCAAGTACGGCTCGTCTTACAAAAAGCCGGACGCGCTCTCTGCTCCGATGCTGTATCCAGACATGGATGTCGAAGTTGCAGAAGACGAACCCAAAGACAATGCTCATTTTTTCACCGTCACCACAAGTACACCTCACAACAACATGTCCGACCAAGACCTATATTATCATCTCTGCCACGTAATTTCCAACACCGATCATGTAGAAGATGCATGGACTGCTTACTCCACGATCCTCTCTCTCCCGCCTCCAAAAGAACGCCGTCGAGGCGATCCACCTATTCCATTCCAACATCTTCATCGTCTATGCCGCCTTCTCTCGAGAAACAGGCCCAAAACACGCACCCAATTCCTCCGCCTGTTATCTATCCTATATACCATCCGCAAACACGGTGGCACAGTCCATCTATTTGAGTGGAACTCATTAATTGCCAACGCTGGCTCGGGATGGCGAGGATCTAAATCTCACGATTTTCAGCTGGCGTTGGATGTGTTTGACGATATGGTTTCGGGAACTAATCCTGGCCTTTCTTTTTCGCCGTCAGATTACCCTCCACTTGACCAACTACCTCAATCCGTCCAGCCTGACATCTATACTTACAACTCCTTGATTAGCATCGCTGCAAAAACTTTGTACGGCCGAGCGATTGCAAGAGCGACGGCAATGCTTCAGGCTTCGGGACACTCTCCCGACCGTATAACCCATCTTTCCCTTCTTGTATATTTCTCACATACGCGTCAATTGAATGGCGTACGAACGACCTTGCTCAAAATGCGACAGCAAAAACTAGAACTCGGTGTGGACGGTATTAATGCTTGCATATGGGCATTTGGACGCCACGGAAAACTTGAATGGGTGGACAGAATTTACAGAACTTTACGACACAACACTCATCCTGAGCCAGCGGAAACCATCAAACCCATAATCGAGGCCTTGGATGACGAGTTTATTGACATTTCCCCATACATGATGCCCAACTTGATCACATTCTCGACCGTGATCCAAATAATGGCCTGGCATGGTAACCTAACAAGGACGTACAATGTGTTGATGGATATGCTTTCCTCTTTGAACATGGAGCAAGGTGCACCACTGATGCGAGATGAGGAGGGGAAAATTCAGTACACGACCTACGCTGCGATTCACACCAGCTTCCGCTCTCTTTTCCTTGGTTTCTTTCGCCATGGTGTCTATCTCCGAAACGATTTCACTTCTCGCCTCCAAGATCGGAAATGGACCATTAGCAATCTCCAGGCCATCTTTGATACTTACATTGCCCTTCCGGAACCCATTCCACCTTCGCGAAGAATGGTGTATTGGATAATGGTTGCATTTGATCGAACCAGTGACCACGACGTCGAACTCATGCGTCAGGTGTGGATGCAGCTCGAGGAACATTTTGAAATACCATTGAAATATGGAGATCGTTTACGGGTGCTACGCGATAAACTCTTTTCGAGCGAGGCGGCGGATTATTTTCGAAAGCATGGATTCCACGCCAACAAACCACAGTCTCGTAATCCATTTAGCTACAAATATAGCCAAAATTCATGATAATTGGGATGTGCTTCATGTACTGTGTCTGTCCGCTCATTGAGTATGCTCTATAAATATCCAAGATGCTAATAG
Source organism: Collybiopsis luxurians FD-317 M1 (assembly GCA_000827265.1). Classification (NCBI taxonomy): domain Eukaryota; kingdom Fungi; phylum Basidiomycota; class Agaricomycetes; order Agaricales; family Omphalotaceae; genus Collybiopsis; species Collybiopsis luxurians. The sequence goes on along the minus strand of KN834758.1, from coordinate 703,071 downwards.
ATTGTACAAATATCCAAACTGCTGTATCCGCCCGTTGACGAAGTCTTCTGTGAGTAAGAGTGAGATACAAATGAAAAATTAGTGTGAACCAAGAGTTGACTCAAACGTCAATGTGATACTCTTGCCCATGTTCATTGCGCCATGCCACATACTCGTCCCAGTCGACAAGATGTTTGCGGCTCTGATATCTCCTCAATTTGATGCTTCTACGAATGTCCTCTGTGATGGTACCGTTCCAGCCAGCCTTCTGGATAGCGCTATCGACGGCTTCGATCTTGTCCCATCCCTGTTCAGGCATGACCTCTGGCAAGTAGGTTGCAGTGAAGGTTTGCTTGGAGGTGATACGAGGGAGGTACGAGGATGACGAAAGGGGTGAAGGCGCACCGGACGAAGAAGAGGTGTTCAACGTAGACGGGTGAGGAAAGGAAATGTAAATGCCATGAACTCCAATTGTCCAATCGAGATATGAATCTGCGTCCTCAAAGTCTGTAAGGAGCGATATTCTAAATTACAAAGGAAATAAGTTCCTCGTTCTCGTTGGCGATACGGACTCTACATAACGTACCCGCATTCTAAAGTAGGCAGTTCAGACTTTGCAATTTTGCGGAATCTATGATCCCTGAAAGCACTAATGAGCGCATATTCCGCTAAACCTTCATGGAGGGGATGTGGCTCGAAACTGCCGATGCAGCCTCGAAGCCTCGAGGAACGCCCTGGGCGAGAAGGTCGGGTATTCCAGGTTACGAACAAGGGGCTAGAAATTTATCAGTCTAGTTTGATACGGCAGATAATGGAAAAGAAATGGTGGCACTATTTCTCATCAGCGAAAGTGGGCGTAATGGGGTTCGCAGCAGGTGTGAGGGCGCAGTATAACGCATCAAAGGCATGGAAGCAGTGTTCAGCAGTGCATACTTCGGGTTCAGAAGGTTCTTGTCCGTCTACAGCAGGGTCTGGTGGAATAAGAGACATTGGAACCTGCTGGGGGAAGAAGAGACAGAACTGGATATATCTGGTAACCGCAATCAGTGGCGCAGCTCCGTCCTTCCGCCCGGAATGACAGATCTAAATGTTCCTCCGCCACAAGTTTTTCTAATTTCCATTGCTGTAATATGGACATGACATGTAGGTACTTAACGGTGACGATATAAGGTATGTACGATAATTCAAGAGGTAAAAAGAGATGATAAGTGAAAGCAATGCCGGGGTGGTGTAATAGTGCATGTCATAAAGTGTGGTACTGAAACACGGAGAGGAAATTGAGGAAGAAAACTGGAAACAATAAGATACTGAGCAACAAAGGGCAATGCAAAGTGTAAAACGAGCGCAGGGACCGAAACCGAGAAGGAGAACAGATCGAGAGACAAGTACAAACCCATAAGTACTATGATAAGTAACAGAGACAGAAAGATAACGAGCGACCAGAGATGACGAGAAATGGGGTGAGGATCGACCTGCGTTTGCCCTACGAACAGCAGTTCCAGCCAGTGGAAGAATTCTTTGCTTTCTCACGAGCTTCTTCCTCCTCTGCCTGGGCAGACCATGTCGGGGTCGCGACAGATGAAAGGTACACGCTATCCCGCTTCTTTATTTCATTCTCCTTCTCGATCACGTCCTTCCGCTGAATAATGGCAGAAATGAGATGGTCAAACAAGGTACGTATACCTACACACATGCAATCGCGCCCAGTTAGTAAATCAATCGATCAAAAGGAAACGTCGTTTCCGAAAAGACAAGATAGAAGCCACTGCTCACCGAGATCATCCTTGGCAGAAACTTCGAAGAGTTCCATATCTTTACTAAGACCCCATTCCTGCTCCTGGGGGCATTCCTCCTCTTCTTCGATGCTATTGCTACAAGAATCGTGAAGTTTGTCATATCCCCCGGCTTGACCACCAAAGTGTGAACCAAACCGCGATGGGACACTAGTGGTATTTGCGCGCACAAGGGAGGAAGGTGGAGTAAGTCGCGATCGCGTTGGTGCGGCGGACTTGCTGCGGTTAAGCCCTGAGCCTCGGGTGGGAGGGTCTAGGTAAGGTAACGAGTCCATCGGCGGTGAGGTAACGGGGGGACTTATTGGTGGCGAGCGGAGACCTGGAAAAGAGGTGAAGCGAGGTCGAATGTAGGAGAGGGTAGACGGTTGTGGGGGTGGAGGCGGAGTGGCCGGCCGCGGTGGGGGAAACCAATTGTGAAGCGAAAGTCTTGCAAAATCGGGCGTAACCTGCCTATGTCGATGTAAATCCGCCTTAGATCCAACAATGTAAATTATCAGCTCCGGCGGGCAGTTTTTCTTGAGTTCTATCTGGGATGTCAAAAACCAAAAGTAGCCAAAGAGGAATGGTCATGCGCACCTTCCAACCAGCCCCTCACATCCTCAAATGTTGAAGCATTGGTAATGTCGTACAGAACAAGAGCCGCATTTGCGCCTATGTGATCATACGTTGAGAAGGAACCGGGATTCTAGGCTAAAAAAATAACAAACCTCGGTAATACATGGGAGCCTGAATGAAATTGGAAAGCTGAGGAGCGGCAACGGCGCGTTTGGCATAGAAACTCACCATACTACGGAATCTTTCCTGGCCAGCGGTATCCCAGAGCTGGAGACGAACTTTGAGGCCCTTGACATGGACCTTTTTCGTCACAAAGAATGCGCCGCTCGTCGAAGTTGTATTCTTGGGATCAAACTTGTTTTGGGTATAGCGGTGTAACAGACTCGTCTTCCCGACGCCTGAACGGAATGATGAGGAGGAGAAAGGGGGAGATTCTGAAGAGAAAAGAGCTGACCGGAATTGCCCATAATCACAATCTTGCTGTCTATGCCTTGGTCATATCTAGACCTAGACATGTCCTGATAATAAGCCATCGTAAAAAGCCCCTCAACGAAGTGGGCAGAGCGCCAGTGAAGGTCGACGCGGGGTAATAGAAAATGAGGACAAGAAGAAAGGTGAAAGAAAAAAGGGCCCAATGGCCACCGAGGGCAGAGGTTAAAGGAAAGACGAGAACTGGGTTCAAAAGGACTGGTTGCCAATTTTGGCTAACTCAATGTATCTCACGTGATCTCATATCGGTTCACTCCGTCGGATCATATTCGTACCTCATATCGTATTCAGTAGAGAAAGAAAAACATATCCATACGGCATAGTTTATCACCTAATTACTGATCTACTCTTGCGCAACCACAGGGAACTCGAACACAACGTCCTTTCCTGTCAGACGGCGGTACACCGATGAGAACGAATCAAGTTTGTACTCCAATACATTTGCATCTTTGGAGTCAAGGAAGCTGTACAACAAGCACCTAAGTCGTACATTTGAAACACACAAAACATAGACACATACACTTTTAATAGCTTGGATCCGTCAACGGCAATCCGAGTACGCTTTCCGACAATCTCAGATGGGAAAACAAGATCCTCGAGAATCTTTTCGTGGACATTGGTCAAAGTCCGGCTGCGGGGTCGCTTTTGCTTGACTCGGGAGTTACGAGTAGGCTTGCGCAGCATCCTACGCTGGGCAACGAAAACGACATGTCTGTCAGAGAACTTTTTCTCGAGTTCACGAGTGAGTCTAGATATGAAAGGAGTTAAAACTTAGACTACTCGTGAAACAATATCGAGACACACCTCTGCTGCACTTTGTGGAAGGCTTTCAACTGGGGAATCGGAACAAAAATCACGATAGCCTTTTTACCACCTCGCACGTCCACTTCACGGGCAGCGGAGATTTGAAGAGGCCGAAGCTCAGCCTTGAGTTCGGGGACATTGTTCTCGAGGTCAATGATTGCCTGAGCAACACTGACTTCTGTCTCATCGGGAGACGTCGTTGGGGCGTTGGCGGTACGGAAAATTTTGTGTTGGATGGACATCTTGAGGAAAAGGCCCTAAGATAAATTGCTCGAATCAACAATCCACATTCAAAGCCAGTAGAGCCCAGTTCCCCAAAGCTACATCCGATCTTTCAGACCCAATCCAACCTCTCCCACTCCACCCAGCCGTCTGACCTTTTCACGGTTCCTTCATAACACCCAGGGCTATCCATTCGTGCAAAAATCATAACGTCGAACTCACCAGACGGCTTGGAACGACCTGGACAACTGTTTTTTGCGTGAAGCGGCGGCAACAGAAAGGATTGATTTGGGAAACGAGACCAAACAAAATTAAGCGCTGGACTTGAGCGCTAATCGCTCCTCAGGCCTCGACATTCCGAGTCTACGATGCTCAACTAGGACGAACAGGCCACTGGACTCAAATGGCATTCATTGAACAAATTTACGCGTCATCTGCTTTTCTCTGCTCCCCCTCGCCATTTTTTTCGGAACCGAAACGTTCTTCAGCTCAAAAACTACCAACGAAAGACTACAACCTTGAGTTTGCCGATTTCGATTTTCCAGTAAAGTCAGCATTACAACAAACTATCATCCTTCAAGCAACCCGTTTCACCTCGGCTCGAGATGCAGCGGAACAAGACTCGGAGAGACAAGCTAAAGAGAATCGGGAATCTAGCATTTGACTCGAAGGTGGGGTGGGAGGACGTGGTAAGCTCTTGTAATGAAACAAGCTTTCATCGGAAAACAACTACATGCTGCAGCAATTCTTTACGCACATCCTACTGGCTGATGGTGATCGTCTAGCCAGTGATCTCGAAGCAGTAGCCTGGCTAGCCGTCTTGTGATTTCCTAAAATAGAGTTGTTTGTCGAAGCAGAGTTGTTTGTCGAAGCAGAGTTGTTTGTCGAAGCAGAGTTGTTTGTCGAAGCAGTAAACACTATCTCTATCAGCAGCCGTGTATTTCATTTGAAATCCTATCCACCTCTTGTCACAAACCTGCGTCCACAATAGAACAATACATACAGTCTAGCGCAGGGCTATCGGCTCAATTTCTTGTGAAAAAGTGTATAGCTAGTCATAGTCTTTCCATCTGGCGCTAATGCAGCGTCCGGAACGAAACCATCCTGGAGAAAAATTAGCCCAAGTACTCGGGGTCTTTGTGCTTACCTTCGTCCAACCCAAGGCTTCAAAGAACTTCTCTGCCGGGGAACCTGTTTGGGTACCAAGTTGCTAATAGTCGAGGTCGGTCTCGAAACACTATGTGTTCAACTAGAAGTTCCTTACGAGTAATTTGAGCCCCAGCTCATGTTTTGCGTAGTGCTCCACAGCTTCCATCAAGGCTTTCCCTACTCCTCTGTATTTCTGTGAGTTGCTACTATGCATACCAATCCTGAAATAATCGGTATACCTACCTCCGCCTGGCACTGCCTGAAACCATTAGTTTACGGGCGTCTGCACGATGACGAGCATTTGGTTGCTTGTAACGGTCGAGATAGATACATCCGATAAGCTTGCGATCTGTACCTTGACCTTCATGGGCCAGAAAGAGAACCTTGTTCCCGTCCTGCAACCCTTCTTGAAGTAGATTAGCCCACCAGTGCTGAATCTCGTCTAAAGTAATTGGAAGAACAAAATCCTCGAGAGTTTGGAGGAGGAGGGAAGAGAGAGCTGGTAGCTCTGAAGAAAGTTGAGAACTAGAGCATCTCGATATGATGAAATGCATTGGTATGAGCAGCGATTTTGCGCGTCACGTTCTCTTCTCTGTTCTTAATTGCCATCATTGTCAGAAAACGAAAGGTTACGGCCGCGCTACGGCTTTAACTTTGCCGATTTCTTTGCAGTAATTTCAAATTCAAGATTAACGCAAATTTTCACCCTTCGAGGAACTCGTTTCACATTTGACTCATGATGCAATGGAACAACTTCAACAAGACTCGGAGAGACAGACGGCAAGGCTAAAAGATTCGGAGGACATGCTACATTGGCTCTGCAATGAAACGAGCAACCGCTAATGCGAGCTTGCTTTCATCCAAAACAACTACACGGTGCAGCATTTCCTTACGCACGTCCTATCGTCCTGAGAAGCAGAAGTGTTATTGGCGATTCGTGCATATTTGATAATGACCGTCTGGCCAGTTATCTCGAAGCAGTAGGTTGGCCAGCCGTCTTGGAGTTTCCAAAGCTAGAGCTGTTTGTCGAAACAGTAAGTAGAAAAGACACCATCTCTATCAGCAGCCCGTGTATTCTATTCAATATCCTCTCTCCCTCCTGTTACAAACCTGCGTCCACAAAAGAACAATTCATACACACTAACGCAGGACTACCAGTTCAATTTCTTGTAAAAAAGGGTATAGCTAGTCATAGTCTTTCCATCTGGCGCTAATGCAGCGTCTGGAACGAAACCATCCTGGAGAAAATTCAGATCAAGTACTCGGGATCTTCGTACGTACGTACCTTCGTCCAACCCAAGGCTTCATAGAACTTCTCTGCGGGGGAACCGGTTTGGGTACCAAGTTGCTAACGGTCGAGGTCGGTCTCAAAACAGTGTGTGTTGAACTAGAAGTTCCTTACGAGTAACTTGAGCCCCATCCCATGTTTTGCGTGGTGTTCCAGAGCCTCCATCAAGGCCTTCCCTACTCCTCTGTGTTTCTGTAATTTACTACCCTGTATACGAAATCTAGAACAAGCAGTGTACCTTCGCCTGGCACTGTCTGATACCATCAGCTTACAGGCATCTGCACGATGGCGAGCATTTGGTTGCTTGCAACGGTCGAGATAGATACATCCGATAAGCTTGCGATCTGTACTTTGACCTTCATGAGCCAAAAAGAGAACCTTGTTCCCGTCCTGTAGCCCTTCTTGAAGTAGATCGGTCCACCAGTGCTGAATCTCGTCTAAAGTAACTGGAAGAACGAAATACATAACAAAATTATCCTTGAGGACTTCAAGGAGGAGAGACGAGAGAGCTGGAAGCTCAGCAGAAAATTGAGAACTAGAGCACTTGGATATGATGAAATCCATTGTACGAGTTAGTATGAGCAGCAATTCTGAGTACTTAGTCCGGAGCTTCGGTCAGGCCCGAGGTGTAACTTGAACTTGTTCCCAACCGTCACTCAACTCTGTCACTTAGTGAGCAGTTCACATCGCACATATATACACTGTATCGTGCCTGTGCGTCTACACACGGCAACGATCACCGTAAACTCGTGTTACATTTGCGCAGTAATAATGTGCTGAATTGGTGAGTGAAGCTGTAGAGCCACAAACTATATACTTACAGTACAATTTCTCCCAGTCTCTTAATGCACATTTCTATGACAACTTCATCGTTTACACCGACGCCGGAGGAACTATCACTCGCGGACAGAATCCTTCTAAAGGCCAACAATGGGATCCAACGCGAAGAATTGTTGTCAGCAAATCTTGACGCAGATTCTGCGGTCGAAATATTCCTTGGAACGAAACTGTCCCCGCAGGTCCTTTCCCTTGTATGGAGTGAAGCAGACATTGGTGAAAAGGGGTATCTGAATAGAAATGAAGTATGCATGGCGCTCAGGATCATTGGGTGGGCACAATCTGGGGAACAGGTTTTAAATCGCAGCTTACTCGAGAAAGGCAGGTCCAGGCCTAAGCATTTCATTTTTAGATATGGATAACCTCAGATCTTTCCAGTGAGCCCTTTAGCAGTCTTATCCGGTATTGGATTAAAGCCCAAGAACCGCCCAAAAGAACCGACCACGTCTTCTCCGCCTCCGAAGCTCTCGCTGCCGTTGTCCCCCGCCGGCAGAGGGTCTCTTACCGTAGAAGACCTTGCACACTTTAAGAAACGTAAACTTTTCGCTTAATCTATTCGCCCTCCAGCTGACTTGCAAACAGTTCCTCAAAGCCCACTTCCTGATTCACCGCATACTGCGCCAAGTATTCCTTCCATATTTCCGAGCGCATCTGTTACTCGGCAAGATATAGAAGCGTGGAATGTGCCTCCACTATTCGTATCTCATGCCCACAAAATATTTGATACAGCCGACAAATCCCAACAAGGATATCTCGATACAAACGACATTTTACCACTATTCCGCAAAGCGAGATTACCAGATGATCAACTATCTGCAATATGGTGTGCTTATTCGCCTCTACATATGCTAATTTTTTCCGGGCTCTAACTTAAAGTAGGAACCTCATAGGAGTTGAACGATCTGGCCGAACAACCAAAGATAACTTCGTAGGCGTTGCTTTCCTTGTTTGCCGCTCCCTCGCTCGACTGGAATTGCCCGAATCACTGCCAGAATCTTTCACAGCTGCGTATTCTACCAAGCCTCCGCCTGCTGGTACGTCTCCATCCGTTTCCTTCAGAATCAGAATTATCCCAATCTGAAATGGCGAATAAAGATCCATTTTCAAGTGTGGCTTCTTCTTCTTCAAGTTCCAGTCCAGATCAAGAAGATGAAGACGAAGTTGGCGGCCTTTATGCACAGATACGTGCTCTTCAGGATGCCCTCGCTACGATTGGCCGAGAGAACGAAGACCTGCGATCTTCAGTGCAAACATTGCATAGAGTTTCGCGCCAACAAAGCATGTCTCATAACCGCATGTCTCGTAATGTCGACAGCGGCTTAACTGAGATTGCGCGACTTCAGATCGAGCTGCAGGAAAAGGACCACGTCCTCGCTCGACTCCGTGCTTCGTTGCAGGGTACAGAGGATCTCAACCGGGAAAACGCCATGCTTCGTGTGCAGACGGAAGAGCTGACGGCTCGACTCGAAGTCTCTCGTGACGACGTAGCCGCTCAGACATTGGTATCTGAAGAACTTTCACGAGAATCTGAGCGGCTCAAACGACAGATTGACGAGCTACGGGAAAGCTCCACCCAAGTACCCTCGGTAAACGGCGACCAAGAATTGCAAAATCTTATCAACGAAGATCTATCCCGCGAAAACCGTCGACTTCGGAATCAAGTGAGAGAACTGCAAGAGTCGATCTCCCAGCTTCAAACACCTAACGAGGAGCTAGATTCTCTGAAGGAAGCGACCAGGGCAATGACACGGGAGAACAAACGCTTGCAGCGACGCGTGCGGGAGTTGGAGAGTGCGTCCATCCCCCAGGATAGCTCGAGACGCCGGCTGGAAGAGTTGAATAGGGAAAATGAGCGCCTGCGGCGGGATTTGGAGCAAGCGCGAAGGAGATCTACTGCCCCTCAACGAAATAACAGCACAGATTTACCTCCTCCGGCTTACGAGGAGATTGCTCGCTAAATATTCATCTGTAAACACTGATCATTTATTTCAATGATATTCTGTACTTGTACAGACTTGTACATATGCATTACAGTTATTCAAAAAAATGTATTACTGCTCCCCTTGATACCTCTAACGTACATTATGTTGAGATAAACTAACAAGAAATTGCTGACACGAGTTGAATCGATATTCCCGAGTTGAATCGTGTGGTTTCAAAGTCATAGTTTAATGCTTGATGAGAGTGAGGAACTCCTCCCGCGTTTTCTGTTGAGTGCGGAAACAGCCAAGCATACACGAAGTTGTCGTTATGGATCCGGGTTTCTGAACACCCCGCATGGTCATACAGAGATGGCTAAGATATGAGGGTGAGAAATGAAGTTGGGGAAATAAGGTAAGAGCGACCCACGTAGCCTCCATGACCACAGCAACCCCGCGGGGCTTAATTGCTTCCTGAACTGCGATCGCAACTTGTTTCGTTAGTCTCTCTTGAACTTGGAGGCGTCGACTAAAAGTTTCTGCGATCCTTGCGAGTTTAGAGATTCCTAGGACGAGTTTGTTGGGGATATAGGCTATAGCAATCTAAAAAAGTATATTAATAAGGGAACAACGAAGACGCGGTGCAAGACAAGAGCTAACCTTTCCGGTGAAAGGGACGAGATGATGTTCACATAGACTTGAGATGTCGATGTCGCGTACCAAGACCATTTCGTCGTGGTCTTCCGCAAATACCGCATCATTTATGACATCTGAAGAGAAAAACAATGAATCGTTTGATTCACAGTGTGCAAATTTCGGAAGTCAAAGCGAATTGCACCTGCCAGGCGATCTTCATACCCTTTCGTCATCCACATGACGGCCTTTGCATAACGTTCTGGGGTTTTCAAGAGGCCCTCCCGATTCGGATCCTCGCCTATGCAGTCCAAGATTGTTCGGACAGCTTCAGTAAGCCTCTTTTCTCTTTCAGCTTTCTCCTCGGCTGTTGCTGTCAAACGAGAATAGGTTGATTTCGCTGGATCAGAGAGGAAAGATTAGAAAACAACCAGAACACTTGATCGACAAGAGTTAATTTCTACCTGGCCAACCAAGACCATTGGAATCTGGAACCAGGGCTTCAGAAGCAACACTTGCAGAAGCAATTAAGGGAGTAGCGACCCCAGACGGAGGACGAAAGCCATAACCCTCGTGGATCCGAGGGGTGCCTGTGGAAGGACTCCTTTCATTTGCATCTCCCTTGCCGTTTGGTTGATTGAGAGACAGCTCTAGTTTTGACAGACTTTCCGCAAGTTGTTCGCTATGAGATGGAGTCATCATTGAAAGGTATACAGGGCTTTTGAATTCAATTATTTCTTTTTTTCCTTTAGACCCGATGGACCGTGGTGGGCTCAGGGGAGTGATGGCCCAATTGATGACGGCAAATTATGTAATGCTGTACTTGTTCCGGTCATTCCGGCAAATCCGGAGACCGGACCTCCTTCCCCCATACAACTCGGAAAGGAAATTTGAATGGTCAAAGCGCCCCAAGATGGCGCAGTGTCCCCCGACGATTGGAGGTATACAAAAGCGGAAATTTGGTACCAGAACAGCATACCCCTCTCATAGACTTCAGGATCGCATGTTTCGTTGCACTGCAACCAACGGCTATGATTGTTCTCCGAACTCTTTCTGTGGTATATATTAAGGCCCTATCCTACAATTAACAAAAAGGCCTGAATAGGCCATTCTGAGCTCTTAGTGGAGCCCGCAACCCTTAAATTGCTCCCTTCCTCTTACTAGATGCGCCCACCATGTTCTCTCCCTAGCTTAAGCAGTCAAATGATGGGCCTTTGGCCTCTCTTCTGGCCCAGATTCATGTCATTGTCTTCACGCAGAGGGGCGCCCCACCCTGAGAAGGAGGAGAAAGAGTTTGAAGAAGGCTTGGCATCTGCGTACGAAGTTTGGTTGGCGTCCAGAGCTGTGAACGGGAAAAGCAAGGAACTTCTGGTCCCTGGGGCCCAACGGCCTTTAACAGTCAGAAATGCGCGTTTGGCGTATCGAATGATACAAAATAATAGTGTGGGGTTGGTATGTCGCGTTTGTCTTTATTTTTCATATGCTTGAACGTGAAGCGCACACCTCTCACTCTTCATACCCAGCTTAAGCATCTTTGCGGCTCTCATCCCAAACGAACAGCACTGTTGTTGGCAACTCAACTTGCACGTAGCTTATTCCCCGCATTTCGAGGTTATTCCCAGGTAGGTACCCGGTCTTGGAAAAAATTTTAATCTCCCATTTATGATATACATTTAAAGGCGCTCATCATAGACGAAGTGTGGACCCTTTCAATTCATCATGTCGGCATCTCATCTTTTTTTTTTTCATAGATTCAGTTGCAATTCGCCTCAGGTACCTTTACTTGGCCAAAGCTCCTTCGATTGCTTTCTTCTGAACTTGCGAGGAGATATTTAGAGAGCCTTCTTGATTCATATGCGTAAGTTTCATCAGCTGAGCGCCCAATTTCTTGGCTGATCTGTATGTTAACAACAGTGCATACAATGAGAATATTGTTTTAGATTCTGCAAAATTTATGGTAGAATATCAGCAACTACGACAACGAGTACAACTTGATTGTCCAACATTTTCAGATCCTGTAACTCGGGACCTCCTCCATGAATCGGATCTCTTTGCTCGATCCTTCAATGGCACCGGTTTTGGCTCAATATCCCCGCTGGACTTTCTCCAACTCTTTGCGCTTGTAGCGGAAATTACATCCCATCTTCTTCTCATTTTCTCGGTGACAAAAAGCCCTACTCACATCTATGTTCTAATCTTGTCACTGTGTTCGACGTTCTTGCCGCTGGTGTTACCTCATTCCATCCTGTCACATAACGACTTTGACTCTCAATTCACGCGGCGAGAGGCCCATGCGGCCAACCGGCGGGAAAAAATGCGGAACATGGCATTCAGTGACATGTATCGACCAGAAGTTCAGCTCTTCGGTTTACAAGACTGGATTTTGTCCAACTGGGTAAGCGCATGGAACACCGTACACGATTCAGAAGTGGCAAATCAGCCGAAACTGTCTTTTATTACTGGCATAACGTTCTCTGATTTTTTCCGCGTAATTCAAAATGTGCGCGTATAACTAATGATTGTAAATTGCTCGGTGAACTAACCGAGACATTTTTTTGTTCAGGTTCCACTTCTGCTGCTTCTGCAAAGCTCCTCAGCCACTCTTGGGTCTCTGTCGCTTTACCGAAGCTCAATTCATGCGGTCATATACAGCTTCCGGAGCTTGATAACCACAGCAAGAATGGCGTTTCAGTCCGTGTTTTTAATGGCCGCATGGTGCGCCAGTATAGAATTGAAACCAAAACTACAACCCGAGAATAAAAATCGCGTAAAGTACCAATCTGTGGCAGGTGGTGTTAGCATTCAAGCTAGGTATAGTCTTCTTCAATCCATCGGTTGGATAATTTTTGACTTATCCTTTCCTAGAAATGTGTCATACACGTACCCCGGATGCAGTGAGCCTGCCTTGAAAAACGTAAGCTTCTCTCTCAAAGCTGGGGAGACGCTTGCAATAGTAGGTTATAACGGATCAGGTAAGAAGCTGAAGTTTCTTCTCTTCTCACCGATATTGTCAACTTAAATAACTCCGTAAGGAAAATCGACTCTGGCCAAAATTTTACTACGCATAGTGGACTTTAACGATGGAGAGCTCTTGGTCAATGGATACGATCTACGCCGCTATGACCCTAAAGAGTATCATCAGCACTTGTCCGCAGTTATGCAGGGATTCTCAAAATTCAACTCGACCTTGAGAGAGAACGTGGGCGTTGGATGCGTGGCAAACATGACGTCAAGAGATTCTATCAATACTGCGGTACGCCTGGCGCGCGCAGATGGTATAGTAAACTCCCTGCCCCTCGGACTGCAGACAATACTTGAAAGTCCGGCGTTCGAGCCCATAGTAGCGCCTCCACATCATGCCTCAATATCGTCTCATAGTCATGGTCTTTCAGGCGGAGAGGTATCGTTATTTTAAAAAATTTCCCGTTGGCAGAATTAATCGCTCAACATAATTCGCTCCAGTGGCAACGAATAGCTATCGCTCGAGCTTTCATGCGAGCTAACGAACCGGATATCGATCTGTTGGTTTTTGACGAACCTGTACGCGAATAATTCAAATTTTTCTCGCCGCTTTTCAGACTTATCGCCGCGCTATATAGACTTCCTCATTGGACGCCAAAGCGCAGAAGGAGATTTTCGACACAATACATAGATTATCGCGTTACCCTGACGGGAGCAGGCGGCGCACTGTCATATTTATCACCCATCGACTGTCTCTGGCACGCAGAGCAGATCGAGTGGCAATGATGGAAGACGGTGTTAGTGTTCCTTATTTTTTCCCTCCCGCTTCTTATCTGAACTCATCTTCACAGACGATATCCGAATTCGGCACCCACGATCAGTTATTAGCCCAAGGTGGCTCGTACGCTGCCCTGTATAATCAGTCAGTCTAACGCATACTAAATCCCTACACTACCAAGCCAGGTTTATTCCTAAATACGAGAAAATTTTAATGTAATAAGCTCCCTATTTGGGTATATCTCATTTTGAGGCGTCAATGAACGTTATAATCCCTTCCCTCAGAAATGCGTCGACAATGTCTTTACCAGAAGTATTTGACAGTGCCGCTGTCGTATCGTTCGAGGCTTCGTGGATGCCAACTAAGAGGCCAGCGTTCCTGACGCTTTGGGTTAAAGATGGGACCTGGATCTATTTACACCGTATAAAAAAACTCAATCAGCGAATGGGGATTGAAAACAGCCGAAACAAACCAAAAGAGTTGCATCAACAAACACCCCCAATAAATTATTCATACGAGCGAATTCAACAGTGGCTGCCAGACTTGATAATCTCCGATCTTTGTTGTCACCCGAATCAAATCCAATGGGACGAGTTGTGCGATCTACGTTTTTTCCGCAGTGTGAGGCAAGAAATACAGCATCTAAAAATCCGTCAGCCTAAAATTCGGGGAAAAGTAAAGCAGAATGGGGGCGTACAATTTGGTTGTTTCCAGTTTAGAGCAGCACAGATATCCGGGGAAAAGGATGTAAACATGATTCTCCGACGGAAATTCCGATTACTATCTTGGGACTGGGACATTGATGTTTGGTATATTGTCTTCAAAACGGCATCTACCACTTGATTAAGATCCAGTCGTCGAGATAAGAATAATCTTTCCCTCGTCTCCCGGGAGGGAAATATGACTTCAAGGCATATGCCGATACCTGGCGGGAGAGTCTAATTCAAATAGTAAATCGTCAGTGTGTAAGAACAAAAAGACCACTTATTAAACTTACCTTTAGCAAATGAACCAGCGATATCATCGCCTTAGACATCAGAACCGGCCAATCGGTCGACGGCGTTATCATGGATTCGTCGAGATTCCTGCCCGACCGGACTGCCAATGATTCAAACTGAGCCAAAGTCACATCGCACACGCTCAAGTCAAAATCTGAACCCGGTAATAACCAATCCGCATACACAACCGGATGGAGATCCCGGGTGACCTGTATCACAACAGTAAGGAATTTCCCTCGTAGGGAAGATATAGTGGATGACTGGGTGGTGGTGGTAGAGAGGGATTGCGAGGATGGAGATGTCTGGGCTGAGCCAATTAGGTATGACCGCTGAGGCCAGGGAGAAAGAGAATGTGGTATGATGGACATTCCCGTCGATTTCCAGTAGGTTTCCACATCGCCGCCCACTTCAAGGGTGACGCCGTCGAAAGAACTAATGATGTTAATTTCAAATGAGACCTGCTGAGGTCAGTAAATCTATTCATATACCAGGGTTAAAATCGCGATAATCACCTCTCCGACAACATGTAATCTTTGGTCCAAAATAGGTAATGTAAATGCCTGATTATTCTCAATTCCCGCGAACAGAGACGGAAGAGCAACCGCGCATCCAATCGTTTTCGTACCAAAGTTGGGATAAACCGAAAATTCTAGTGACAGACGATCGAGAGACGGCGTCTGAAAGATAAATACGCCCTTTTCATCCCGAGGCGGCAACGATATGCTATACGGAGCAGAAGTGACTTGCGGCGCTGTAGTCATCACCAGCTTGAGCGGCGCAGTCGTAAGAAGATATTCATCTCTGAAAGCGGGACTGATAAGCCGATGATGAAGTCGAACACCGGAAAACCCCTTGTTGTTGTTGTGACTGCTCCGGTCTGCAGAGGTTCCAATAGACACTTGCACGAGGTGGCTGCGATCGAGATAATTATGACCGTAGACGCGATGAGGCATAATAGGCGGGGGGAGGGAAAGAGACGGAATAAGGTCAATCTCCGAGTCTGTAGACATTGGATCGTCCGGGCCAGGCGAGAGATCTTGGAACTTCGTACCCTCCGCAACCGCCGGAACGCGCGCAGCTGCCTCTAGGAGGCCTTCAACGCACTTGTAATGCCCAAACCAAGCGGCATAATGAACAGCAAAGTGACCTAACTCGTCCACAATACTCACGCGCGCACCGGCGTCGAGCAAAACTCGAACACACTCGTCGTGTCCATACCGCGCAGCGTGGAAGAGCGGAGTCCATTCGTGATATTTGTCCGGAACGTCCCACCCTACATGGTCAAGAAGCAGCTTGCATACTTGGACATGTCCTGCGCGTGCGGCCAAATGGATCGGGAACTCTCCGTTGCTGTTGGTAAGGCATTGCGCCCCTCGCTCGAGGAGAAGCTGAACGACATCGACATGTCCAGACTGACAAGCCAAGGAAAGGGGAATGAGATCGCTTCCCGGTGTGGTAGGCTGAGGAGAAGCTTCCCCATGATCCAGAAGCACTTTGACACAATCCACGCTTCCTCGCAATGTTGCATAAACAAGTGGGTTGTAATTATCGATATCGAGCCTATTCAAGGAATGTTTTGTTTCAAGTAGACTCTGACAAACGGCGGCATGTCCATTCATGGCAGCGTAATGAAGGGCGTTGCGCCCATAATTGTCGGCCTTGTCCACAGGAACATTTTTGCTGATACAGAGCATGACGAGTCGTAGTGCTCCGGCGATCGCAGCTTCATGAAGGCACGTGCGACCATTAATGTCGTCAACATAGTCAAAATCGAATGGAGAAGATAACGAAGAGAGGATAAGGTCTGCAAGATCAGGAGGAGCCTCGACAATGACGCTCCACAATATTCTCGTTATATTCCGTCTTTCATCCCCTACGAGCCCATCGGAATAATGTACACAGTCAACAATGGCACCTTGATCCGCACTGGCGACTGCTTTCCGGAGATTTTTCTCGAGGTCGTGGAGAGGGCCAATAAAGGTACGTTCGGTCATAATTTGCTGTGTGAAGATGTCATTTGCTGAACGGCCTTCAAATTTCAGGCCTGATGACAGATCGGACAAGTTGAGGAGACAACTGGCGACGGTATCAGAGAGCTCAGAGATAAGCTAAGAAGGCCACAAAAGGTATTTTGCGTGAGCCACGACATAAAGCCTCGCACAAAGAGGGGGCGAACCTGTCTGTTAAATACAGGTTGCACATCCACTTGTCGACTAAGATAGAGTTCTTTGGTTGTCGATTTTGACCGTTTATCAAACTTTTTCAAGATTTTTCGGAAGCCAGTTGCGTTAACTTCAACGAATGCCTAGTGTAAAAGTCGGTCCTATAGAATCAGTGCGACTGTGGCGAGAAGAAAATCACCTGAAGTTTCCCTAGATCGCGTTCCAAAAGACGAAAACCTTCCTCGACGGCGTTCCACTCTACATGATTTTGCATATTCCCGTCGACCGTGTCCGGCAGACCTCTCATTGCAGCGGCTCTTCTTTTTGATAAGAGAGTCTCGAGGCGCAGCTTCAACTCGGCCTCTTTTTGAAGATAAAAAGCATTAATCTGGACTCGTGAGACCCCTTATCAGCATCGACCATCTCTTATCCAAGGGCAGACGCGCACACAAACCTTTTCTAGTTCACGTTCGAGTTTGAAAAAGAATGCAGCCTTGTGTGCTTGAAATTCTGATCCTCGATCTTCATCGTGTTCAGATGTAGGAAAGAGCGGGGGTACTCCGGGGGTGTTCTCTCTCGAAGTACTGGCAATAGCAGTAGCAGGTGTAACAGGTCCAGGATGGCTAAGAATATCTCCAGGTCTCGTCCCAAGAGCAAGAGCAGCGGATTCTGAAGCTGGTCTGTTTGCCTCGAGCGAAGAGATGATTTTCTTGAGGAACTTGTAATCAAGATAATACTGGGACCATCCGGGGACTTGCTGAGACTGGATATGTTTCCCAAACTGAAGCCGACCTTGGTTAGTACGTGGCTGGTTGACTGTTTTCATGATCAGCGACTTGCCTTCATGATGAGACGATTTTAATAAGGCAAGATGTGCGCCTTTTGAGAAGGAGTACGATATGATATATCCATGAAATTTCTGAACAGGATGTGATTCAAAACCAAGTTTAACTAGATAATTACCATCTTCCCGCGCACGTGTCTAAAAAAGGACAACGAGGCGCAGTATTTTCTAACCTCTCGGTGCTAATATACACTCTAGGATAGCAACTTTGTTTATTGCTTCTATCGATCAACACCCATCCCACAGACACCAACGCACGTTCTATACCATAATCTTTCTCAACTGATACGTTTTGGCTGGCAACAAAGTAACTGGACATTCTCCGTGCTTCTCTACATGGTCATATGCACAGCGATAACAAAAGACATACCCTGAAGGCAAGGCAGTCGCGTTGTTGATCTCCCCGCGGCATATTGGACAGATTCCATAGGCCTGAGAGTCGAATCCTATCCCTTTAGGATGCGGAGGGAGAAGATTGGGTGGAGGCACAGCTGGACCCAATGGAGAAACGGAAAGAGATCGGGCTGGAGAATTGGGAGAATACCACCATTCGAGGAATTTGATGAAAAAGATGGCAGTTGGGAGAAGAAGTCGCAGAGAATCGAATAGAAGATGTGGCGAAGTCGAGATAAGGCGACGGAGACGTTGGAGTAAAGTTTTGGATTGGGTTTGAGAGGTTTTAGCTGCTAGACCTGCTGCACGCTGGGGGAGAATTAGCGGCCAGGTTAGGATATAACTAGGACAGCAAAACGTACGAAATCATCGAGACCTAGCCTCCGCAAGTCTACACCAATCCAAGATAGCCAGGGTCTGTAGAATGCTGTCCGATCAAACAAGTATGCGATGTTGCATACGAGTAACCAGACTTCGAATGATGTATTGAGCCAGGGATATGCTGCCTTAAATGTACGTCTAAGCCATCCCTTGAAACTCTGGTCTGTAAGAGCCCGCAGTTGACGTGGATCGAGAGTTGATTCTTCAAGTATATCAGAGCTAACACCTCCACCCAGCTCTTCGTAATAATCCTGGGCTTTTGCCCGGAGATAGGGTAAGCCAACCTGGGGAAAAAGATGAGATGGAGCAAGAGAACCTCGAGACTAGGCATACGCACCAGGAAAAGTAAAGAGCGTTGGATTTCTCGAGTCCCTAATTTCTCTGCATCCGGAATACCGCCTGTTGCGGCTTTGGCCCTTTCTGGCTCGATAAATGGTCGTCGTCTGCGTTTCAAACCGTAGAAATTCTCCGCAAAGGATGCACCTGAATGGAATGAGTGACAAAACTTGCGGCTGTACCGAAAACACGTACCATGCTTGCGAAGATAATGTCTTTCAACAAAGAGCATAATAAAGGCGTAGAACTCTTCATGTCTGTTTACTATACGCAATAGATACCGAGGATATCGTTGAGCAAATACCTGGGGATTAATTAAGAATGAAAATGGAAGAAATTTCGAGGATACGTACTGCCAATACATATTTCAAAGCAGGTTGTAATAAATCTCTCAACTGCTCTTGCGCTACTAGTTCGAAAAGAGAAGGTTTGAGAGGATCTGCCCCTGCGTCGTTGAAGAATTCCATGAAAGAGTGATTACATAGCGTCTTTCAATTACCTCCGGGGATAAACACCTAACGAAAATATCTATTGAATTGATTCTGAATTCACCTTCTCATCGCTATCAAATGCAGTACTCATACCCAGAACTCAGTAATACTCTATTCAAGAAGCTGCCCCGAACTTTTGTCTTGCTTTCGTCTTTAGACGTCCACGTGATGCGATACGCTTCTCTTGCCATCGCGTCCGTCGGCGAGTCGCGACTCGACGTCGAAATCTTCCAAATTGCATTTGATAACGAGCCTCGCGTTCCAGTCGGTTTCCGTTTACTGACATGCTTCCAAAATGAAAGGCTTGCCACTGGCTCCTAATCTTGAGTCTTCGCCTCTTTACTACTATCACTCCCTTTGCTGTTATGACGGCTGTACTTTATGACTACTCATGAGGTGAAACATTGGGTCGAAAGACGGGGATTGAATCAGAACAATCAGGAGGTTGGAAGACTGAAGACTGAGTGTGGATTTTGGAAAAAGGAAAGGTGGTCGATCTGTGGGAAAAGAATAACTAGAAAAGGATGGGCGCCAATTCGAGGGAGTAAGAAGAGTACTGGCAGGTAAGGCAATTGATTATACGTTGCTCATTTCGGACCTTATTCACGCATTGTCCGCATGTTCAGTGGATTACAGGCCATGCCCCCTAGCGACGCTTCAATTGCAAGCCAGGCTTTGCACGAAGAAACCAGTTACAGATTCCCTTCCTTTTCCGCTTCAGATGCGGTCACGCTCGTAAGCCGATGCCTCGTAGTAGTACGCGACTTTTTTTTCAAATTCCACCGAATCTACCTCAACAGGGCCTATCTCTCCGTAAACGTTTCCGTGCAACCTCTCGCCACTCAAAAGGAAAAGGCCTCGTCATTTCAATTCAGACTATAGCAGGTCATACATTATTTGCTTGTACAGTCGGTGATCTGGGGCATCTGTCAGGTATAGGTGATGTCAGTATGGACAGCTGGACGGTGTTAGATTCTCTAGTTGCGGTGGTAAAGAGAACAGGTCATTCTAGTTACTATGTTGAAAAGGGTATGAGTGCTATGGGCAAGAATCCAAAGCAGTTGGGTCTCCCTGGGCAGGAGGGTGCAAGGGTTCAAGGTGGCGGTGAGTTTTCTTCCTTGGTTTTGTGGCGTTGTTGCTCATAGACTCAGCATTTCCTATCTGGCTCGAGGTACATGTCTTTTTGCAAGTGCTTGATCTTATCCTCAACTCTACAGAACGCGCCATGCTGCCCCATTGCGGTTGTGGCGTGCTATTCGGGTTCCTCACAAGATGACCATAACGTCAGTTCTTGATCCCGGTCCGGTTGGAGTCTGACACATATCTCTCGCAGCTCGTATCAACTACCGTACGCGATTATCTGTACAAGTTGAAGAGAAATAGTGTAGGAGGTGAAACTGCAGGTCCATCGGTGAGTATGCCTATTCCGAGTGTCCCTCCAAGAACAGAAAGTGTATGCTCCTGCTTCTTGAGTACTTTCATTCTCCCTCTAACGCGCTGCCATAGGAATGGATGCCTGAACCCAGTGAATTCACAAGTAGAGCTACACAACCCGAGACGACATATGACAGACACGGTCATATTGAAGAAGAAACGGAATTTTCGCATTAGGAGGAGATATGTACCGCCTGTAGAACAAGTAATCCAAAAATGCTATTTTGCTATACAATAAGAGTGGGGTGAATAATTCAAGCACAGTCGCTTCACTCCTCGTCAGCGTCTGAGGATTTCGGTTGGGCCAAAACACGTATGGTTTCTAGAACAAGTTTGGTTCGACAGCGAAGAGATCAACACACATTGGACTCACCGTGTCGAAGGAATATCTGGCGTTGGCCTTGAGGTGTTGATGGGTCGGCATCGGGTTCAGGCTCTCTGAGCTCGTACGCTGCTTCCACGTAAACGAGGGCACCTTTCTTCAATGTCTGGAGGTATTTATTTGAGTGTTCTTGGAAGGAAAGAACGCGATGCCAGCTGGTCCTTGGAGGTGGTCTCTCTGCAACAAGTTCAAAGTCGCGTTCGTTTTGCATGCAAGTAGATACGTACCACCGCTGGCATCTACAGGGCCAGGGACAAAGGACCTGGTTGCTACAGTGTAACTGCACGGCAGAGAGTGAAGTTATGAAGGATACGAAGAGAAAAGACGCGCACGTAACGTATTCATTGTCGTTTTTTGTCTGTCTAAGTTCTGGATCGCGTCCCAAGCGACCGATGAGAGTGAGTTTGGCGACATCTGCACGAGCAGCACTGGTAGAGAATGCCTGAAATGAGGATTATTGAAAAGAAAGATATATGCGGTTTGGATGCATACGCGAACAGAGACAGCAGAACGAATGGCGGCCAACATTTCTGGCAGAGTAGAAGAAAGTTACAGTATTGCTGACTAAGCACAACCTTTCTCTTCGTTATGTCTCGCCATAGATATGTTAAAAATCTGAATATAGCTGGTACGCTTAGGGATCACCGTCCAGCTCATCCTCTGATACCCTTCCAGATGAATTGGACGACGATGCGCTGTCCGATGGAGGCTACGACGAAGAAATGACTGCGGACCAACTTCGTATGTCCGTTTACTTGCTCTAGTACAGCTTTTCACTCAGACCTTTTGCAGTGCAAATGAACGATGTTCTCGAAGAAATCCGCAAAATTATCGGAGAGGAAGACATCTCAGGATTACAAGATTCAGAAATCAAGGATACCATCTGGAATTGCTATTTTAGTTTTGAAGAATCTCTTGAATGGTGTTTGGGTGCGTCTACTCTTCTAGAATCATATCCTAGCTTTCTCATTGGTTCAACCTTCAGATCAACAAGAAAAAAGGCGCGCGGCGAAAGAGCGTCAAGGCAAGTCTCCCTTCTTCTTCTCTTTGGTTCCGGCCCTTCTATTTCCTGTGCGATCCTTGTCTTGCGTACGCGATTCAGAAGATCCCTTTAAGAAGGTGCCTGCAACCCTCTTATTGGTAATGGAACTTCAAGGTTTTCGCTAATATCCATCCTTCAGCTCTTCCGCCCCAGGACGACCATCATTACACAGGCATGCATAAATATGGTCCAAACTCGAATGACTTTGGAATCGGCGGGAGATCGCGTATGCCCTTGATTCATCTCGCCCAACAACAGCAGCAAATGATGGAACAGCGCCAGAGGCAGATGGAGTGGGAACAGCAGAGGCAACAAGCATTCCAGGAGCCTCCGCAGGAGATCGTCATTGAGGAAGCGAGACAAGAGGATATGGACTTCGTTGACATGGAGGACGCAATTAGCGAGAGCAGTCGGCGACTTAGTACTATAAGTGAACGGACTGAACGGACTGAGCTCTCGCCCTATTGGCCACGAAACGACTATCTTCCGCCTCCTCGAACGATCAGCACGTTTACTGATTCCTCATATGGGAATTTGATTGGTGAGTCTATCCAAAGCTTTCCGTTAGTTTACATGACTTATTTTTTCCAGATGCCGGTCACCTAAAGAACCCTGCAAGTCTTCCTTTGGATCCAAATCTGATTCCTGTATCACCTTCCGGGTCTGCTCTACACCGGCTGTCGACATATGATCCAGCTCCATCAAAGGCATCTTCCATATCCTACCCATCCACTCCGCCCAATCCTCCCAGCGAACCTGTTCCACCGATCGACACGATACCAGACATTCCAGATTCTCAATCTTCAGCTGTTCCTCCGCCACCGCCACCGCCCCCGAAATCCCCATCTCCTGTCAAGACTCCGTCGTCTTCTGCGCCTACCCAACAGGCCGTAAAGCAGTCCACAAAACAGTCAAAGTTGGCTCAATTGGCTAGTAGTCGGGCAAGTACCCGCACGAAAAGCTCTGCTTCTTTGGGTGTCGAAGCCGAGGGCTCTATAAAGACATATCCTGTCCTTCGCCCAGAGTCTCATTGGCCTCTATCCAGTGCATCATCTTCTACGTCCTCTTCAACGGCATTGCCTGTACCCCCGCCCGGCCAACCTCCTGTTTCGATAGAGTCTCTGACCTCGACAGCGTCCACTGCTTCGCCTACATCTTCGCCTTCGAAAACCGCTGATCGACCTAGGGATACCGTTGCTTCGAATTCACTGTCCTCGACATCATTGGACGTGCGAAAAGCGGTTCAAGCGGCATTGGAATTGGAGGCTATCGATCGTGAGCTTGCTGCATCTCGACAAGCTAGGAGGACCCCGTCGGAGAAGAAACCACCCACGGTTTCTTCCAAACCTGGGACTCCCTCTCGCCCAGCTGCTCCTACCCCGTCGAAAGTTGCCCAAGAGCTGCCATCCACCACCTCTTCTAGTCCTTCTCGTCCAGCTGCTCCTACTCCGTCGTCCAAGGTTGCGCCAGAAGTACCTTCTAATGTCTCCACCACTTCTCAATCTACTCGCCCACCATCAAAGCTTGCCTTGCTCGCTCAGGCTAAAGCACAAAAGGCTGAAGCACAGAAAGCGGTATCAAAGGCTCCTCGAGCTAAACCTCCTCCGTCGAACCATCTTCCTCCCGAGCATACCGAGTATCTAACGCCGATTGCAAATGGTTCATCTGTAACAACGGCGATAACGACGTCCTACCAAACGTTGTACTCTCTAACTGACCCAACTCGTTCCGTGTCCACGGATGCTCCGTTCGTCGTACCTCTTCCTGCTCCGCAATATATCAAAGGCCCGACAAATGTCATCAATTCACCTCCCTCAACACCTACCAAGCCTCCTTCAAAACTTGCTATGAAGGTGAAGAAGGCACAGGAGGAAAAGAGTAGTACGCATTCCCTTACGACATATTCGGCAGAAGAGGAGGATGTACCGGTCGTCATTGTCCCTCCAATATTCTTACCCAGAGCCGATCGCTCGAGTGCGTCACCGTCTGCATTCGCCTCCATCCTCGTCGATGATGATCTAATACATTCTCCTGAAGTGAACGACGGGACCGCAACAGCTCGGAGAAAGTCTACAAAGGGCAAGGAGAAGGCCACTTCCACTGGTTCAGTTGGGACAGCATCGGCATCGGAAGGGAAGCCGTCGACTAGATATTCCCACCGAAAACGGATAGTGCCCACGATAGGCACGCCAACGACTGCGAGCTCTTTTGCGTTCGATGGACCTAGTCCGGATGATATCGTGTTCAATGCTCGTCGTGGGACATCTCTAGCTGTGCAGAACAAGGATCGCAAGGAGGCTTCTTCTTCCGCTGCAAGAAGATCTACTTCTTCTAAAGCTTGATTTTATCTACTATTTTGGACTTTTTTTTTTTTGTTCAATGGATTTCGATGGCTAACTAATTTTTTAATCGATTAATTTGTTCTTTGACTTTTTTGTGTGTTTGTTTGTATATTTATATAGCCGCCAGGGAACGAGAAAAGACTCAGAAACGCTTGGGCCAGCAATCACAATCTCAGTCCGCCGTCGCCTCGCGCACGACTTCGCCTTTACCAAAGGGAAAGAAAGGCTCTGGACCAAAGTCTGGCTTGGGGTCGTCATCCGGTGTCTCTACACCTCTCAAATCGAAATCTGCAAGCAAGAGCGGGGCCGGTACGGGTACCTTGACTCCTGCGAGAGGAGGTACAGTCGACCAGCGGATGCTGGACCTATCGGCGCTCAATTTGACTGAGAAGGAAGATGTGTCATCTGCGGTCGAGGAAGCCCCGAAGATGAGTTTAGCGCGAGAGAGGTTGTTGGAGGAAGCAAAGAAGGTGATTGATGCTGAGGGTGCGGATCAGAAGAAGGAAGTTAGTTTGGTTGTGATAGGTGGAGTTTCAAGAGCTTCTTTGTTGAGAAAAAAAATTGGTTTACTGAAGGAATTTTGTGTAGGTCATGTCGATGCTGGTAAATCGACACTGATGGGACGAATGTTGTATGAATTGGGTCGATTAGACGAAAAGACGCGTCTGGTGAATGAGAGAGGGAGTACTAAAGCAGGAAAGAGTAGCTTTAGTTGGGCCTGGAGCTTGGATGGGACTTCGGAAGAACGCGAACGGTGAGATTCTTTCGCTTGATATCATCGTCGTCATTCTCAGTTGCATTGTTCCTCACAGAGGCATTACTATGGATATCGCACTGCAATCTCTATCTACTCCCCACCGACAAATCACCATCTTAGATGCACCTGGTCACAAAGATTTCATACCAAACATGATCTCGGGAGCGTCTCAAGCCGATTGTGCTCTTCTCGTAGTCGACGCTTCCACAGGTGAGTTCGAAGCGGGGTTCGACAGAGGTGGTCAAACCCGAGAACATGTCCTTCTTGTTCGAAGTCTAGGAGTTTCGCAAGTCGTCGTTGCGATCAACAAGCTCGACCAGGTTCAGTGGAGTAAGAGTCGGTACGATGAGATTTGTGACTTTTTGCGTCCCTTCCTTGTTCAATCCGGATTCCACCCGTCAAAGTCGAAATTCGTGCCTGTGGCGGCGATGCAGGGTGTGAATTTGGTATCGGTGGATGGGGGAGATGGGGAGGGCGCAAAGGAGTTGAGACAGTGGTACGATGGACCTACGCTTGCTGATTATTTGGGTACGGCTTTGGTTTCCCTCACGTAGGATTCGGAGATGGCTCATTGATGTCATGTCATAACGCATCTAGATGAATTGGAACCCCCCACACGCGATATCTATGCACCTTTACGAATCCCCATATCCAATGTATTCAAAGGTCCAGGTTCTGGTACAGCCGTCTCAGGGCGGTTGTGTGGGGGTGTTGTTCAAGTGGGAGAACGTTTGAGGGTTCTTCCTGGAGATGAAACAGCCGTTGTTAAAAGTGAGTCGTTTATCTCCCGACTTCCAGTACTGTGTTTCTCACGCCTCCCTTAGTGATTGAAGTACAAGAAGAGAGTGTTCCTTGGGCAGCGGCTGGAATGAACGTTACACTTTATCTCATATCTATAGACTCTGTGCATTTGAATATTGGGAACGTGCTATGTCCTCCGACAAACCTGGTTCCATTAGCAACTACGTTCACCGCCCGCATAATCATCTTTGATATTCAAATCCCCATAACGTCTGGAGCTTCGGTAAGTTTATCTGGCTCATCTTGATTGTAGAAAATGGGTTGATATGTACCCGTTTGAAGATTGAGCTGTTCCACCATTCCCGCGATGTCCCCGCTACTGTGTCGACGTTGATAGCGACTCTTGACCGGGCGTCGGGAAATGTTATCAAAAAGAAACCTCGGTGTGTTTACTCCGCGTCGTTCGGATAAAGGCCTGCTTCTGAATGTTGGGTTGTAGAGTATTAACAAAAGGAACCTCTGCGGAGGTACAGATCAGCTTGCGAACTCAATTTCTCTCAGGCCCCTCTGTTGCTCGCCCGATACCACTGGAATCGTTTTCGGTGAATAAAGATATGGGTAGAATTCTTTTACGCCGTGGCGGTGAAACGATCGGTGCAGGTGAGTAGAAGAACATGATTTTGGTTGACCGCGAATAAACTGAATTGTTATTCTTAGGCATCGTACTGGAAATTTTTGGATAGTTGCTATCATGATCACTATGGCTGGAGTGTGGCATATATGATACGGACATTTTTAGAGTTAGAAACACGATCGTTGATCAACTGAGGCCAACAAGGACTACCCTTCAGAGTCTATCTAGTCAGCTCAGCATTCGCCATTTCTCAACCTTACAGTTTAGGCTTCACAGCATCAGTAAACTGTAACAATTATTCCAGTGTAGCGCTATGTACAACAACAAGCAAACAGATGTATCGGAAAAAAGAAGTTGACCAAAAGTGGGATACATATTAATTATGAAAAAGAACGTCGATAGTCGAAGGGTTGAATCAGGATAGTTTGGGTATTGTCTAAGTAATTACGCAAAATTCTATATCCGAGCAGATGAAATAAAAAGGCTAAAGCATAAACGAGAAATACGCCACTTATATATCATTCAATCGTTCGCTCGTGAAGGACGTGAAGGAAAGGAGCAGATCATGATTTTTCCTTTTCCTTGTCCTTGTCCTTACTGAATATATTCTTGAGGCTCATCCTTCCGAAGATGGACTTGCGCTTCGTGCGGGAGGAAGCCGTACCGAATTTTGATGAGGACGGAGAAGAACTAGCAGAGTCTGTCGTAGGGAAAGCTTGCGAGTCTTTCTTACTGGGAGTAGAAGGAGCAGACGGAGTTTCTGGAGGAGTCGCGGGAGCGTCTTTTGATTTGGACGCGGAATCCCCATTGGCTTTCGGAGCTTCCACAGCTGGGGTGGAAGTAATCGGCTCAGCGGGAACAGAAGTAACAGTAGGAACCACATCCTCAGCTTTAGAAACAGATTCTCCGTTGGTTTTCGGAGCTTCGGTGGAAGTGGTCTGCCCGGCAGAGGTGGAAGTAGCAGCAGGCACAGCATCTTCAGTTTTGGAGGTTGAATCTGCATTGGCTTTAAGAGCTTCCGTGACTGGCTCAGCGATCACAGGTGATTCTACGCTATTAGTCCCGTTGAATTTTGTTGCTTCTGCAGTTAAGACAGGAGCTTTGGGCTCTGCAGCATTTGCGTTGCTGCTGGCCTCTGGGGCAGGCTGAACAGTCTCTCTAGTTCCTGAAGGCTCCGCTGTTGTTTCTGATGATATTTCAACAGCAGCACTTGGAGGAACAGATTCCACTGCCTTGGTGTTTTCCGGAGTAGCTTCAACAGCAGGAGAGGAAGCAGACTCTGTGATAACCACATCCGCAGCGGAGGCGTCTGGAGCAATGTCAACGGACGATTCAGATTTTACGGATGTGGGTATGAGAATGTGTGTCGAGGCTTCGACAGCAGGCTCGGAGGGGGCTTCAGCAGCAGGAGAGGAAGCAGACTCCGAAGTGATTACATCCGTAGCAGAGGTGTCTGGCACAACGTCAATGGATGATTCGGATTTTACAGGTGTGGGTATAAGAATATGTGTCGAGGCTTCGACAGCAGGCTCCGAGGAAACCTCAGCGGCAGGCGAAGATTTTGCAGTAGATGGTTCTTCCAGGGATTCCACGGCCGGGGTAACAGGTGTGTGAGTGGAAGGCTCGATGGCTGGGGCGGCTGCTGATTCAGTCGTATCCGAAGTAGGGAGTTCGGCGATAGACTTCTCTTCGGCTGCGCTTTCTGAGACCGCAGAGTCGGGAATAGACTCTTCAATTAGCGGGGCAATCGCACTTGGAGTTGGAGGAACAGGAGAAATTGGAGATTTGACTGACATCTAGAATGGAATTTTAAAAATTGAATTAACGTAAAGATAATAGCCGACTCACCTGGTCGGGATTGATGGGGTCTACACCGATGACACCCTGAATAGCAGCTCCAACGCCCGAGGCTACGTAATTGAGCGCGGACGAGGTGCCATCAGTGGCAGCAATGGTTGTTACCAAATCTGAAACCAGCTGAGGAAGGATTCTACTATTTGTGCCCTGTTCTATCTCTGGCTTACCTGCTGCTGAATCTGAAGCAGGTTGAGACTCTGGCACTGTTCCGTTCCCATTTGCCTGAGATACGTCCGAAGGTTTCGAGGGAGTTGTGAAAACGTTATTAACGTTACCAGCCTCGTCGGTTTCGGTCGGTTCCTGGGTGTTTACGACCCATTGTCCGTCCACGATAAACTTGTACAAAATTTTGGCGTTCCAGCTGACCAATGCCTTTCCTCTAAAGCCGTCCTCTCCTTTTACTAGGTGTATTGATTGGGACCACTGCAAAAAGACTGAGCGTCAAGTCCACGGAAGCTAAAAGTTTGGAAGCACGAACCTGGTCAAAGGTACCGGCTACAATGACAGTATTAGGTTCGGTATGAGGCCTGAGGAAGACTTAATTAATGAAATTGTAGGTTCAGTGGAAATACCAACCAATAAAATCTGAATTCAAAATTTTCGGACATAATGGGATGGGTTAGGAGCTGATTTCAGAGAGGCGCTCTGAGGCGCCGCGTAAATTGATTGATCTTGTTTGCGCATTTCAATTCAATACTCATTTGCTTTTTCCCTCAATCAATGATTTTGGGCTGCTCACCACTTGGCTCGACGATTCAAGATCTTCTTCAAAGCATGCGGTCTGTCAATGTTCACAAGGGTTGCAATATTGCAATATCTACCATACAACATAGCTTAAGATACATTTAAGTTAACGCTTAATTTACTGCAATGCCTGAGTCCTCTCTAAATACATATGCTTGAAATCCAATCCATATTTGCCATATCCCTAATCCGCGGTCGCATCTGTGTAGATACTATCCGCGTCACTTTCCCAATCACTATTGCTACCACTTTCCATCCCGCTTCGTACAATCTCGATCATGATAGTATCCCAATCAATCTCTGGTATGAAATGTGGGTCGTATCCCAGGTCCTCCTCTAGAGGTTTCTTGCTATGCCGCACGGACGTGCCTACTTCCGTCACCCTACTTTGTGGCAAGGGCCGCTCGACGACCTGCCCTGGTCCTGGTGAAGGCAGGGACGGAAGTTTCCGCACTCCAGTCGGTCGCGGAAGCGGTCTTATGCTACTACGAGGTGGTGGAAGAGGTGGAAGTGGTCTGATCACTCTCGGCTTTGGTTTAGGTTTGCGTCGCATATGCGAATGACGGCTAAGTGTGCAAAAGTAAAGTTCACTATTAGTGATCAGAAGATTACTTTTTCGCTGGTAAAACTTCTCACCAATCAACGCAAAATTCTGACAAGCAAGAATTCCTTGTTTTAGAGGGACCTAGGAATGTGGTAGGGTGAGAGGCTGCCGCTGAAGAACGGGATCTTTCGGATGCCTGCGTTGACTCTCCGCTCGTTCGATAGAAGGAATAAATTGAAGGGGAAGATGAAGAACTCGATGAGGAACTCGCAGCTGACGAAGGTCTACTTCGGTTCGATCGAGGACTGGATAACTTTGAAGGGAATAATAAAGCAATCGAATGCTGTCTGTTGACTAAAGCCATCGTAAAGTGTCTGGAGGTTGTAGACCTCAGCCTCAAACCGTTGTGAAAGTCGGGAAAGATGAAAGCCTGTGCCTCGATAGCTTGTACTAATATACTACAACCTTTGCTGTGATCATGAATGATGTACGTGCACGTTGAAACGGCCCACAAGACTCTGTGCTGCAACAATCATGATGAACGCAAGTGTGGGTTGAATTCAGTAGCGGATACCTAGGCCGTGATTGGCCTGGGAAGTTCTGCTACGTATCCTCTCGACTCTCTTCCACTGCCACCAAATTCATTCTTCATTCAAGATTTCTAATGCCAACACCGCAGTCTGATGAGGAACGGAACCCTGTTGATGATGAGAAATATGAACTCGATGAACCGTTTAGGTACTTCCGTGTAGGAGAGGAACAGCTAGGGACGCAAGATCTAGCGCGAACCGAATTATTGTCCGTTCTTCCTGGACAATCTTACTCGATTAATGACAAAACCCTCCGACTGGACTTTGAGAGTCAACATCAGGGAACAGTATCTATCACTCTTCAAGTAGATGCATCTCCGGGTTGCGGGGGAGTAGTTTGGCCAGCGGGACAGGTGCCCCATCACCTCAGTTAACAATGAAAACAGCCTCGGTTACTGACAATGGAGAGGGCTGTTTTTAGATCTTATCGAGCTACCTCATCAGGAGAGGATCAGAATTCCTGCAGGGAAGACGAGTTGTCGAATTAGGCAGTGGTACCGGCCTTGTTGGTTTGATAGCAGTAGGTTTTCATGAAAGATGTATAGGTTCATTCGGTCAAAACGGGGACTTTCGTTTAGGCCTCCTTGGGAGCGAGCAAAGTTTGGATCACAGATCAAGTGTAGGTCTTTTATTAATGAACCGCATAGGTCCAGCGCAACCGAAAGCAATTCACTCATAGACCTCTCCTCGACATCATGCGACAAAACTTGGCTATGAATAGCCTTCAGAACTGCACCGTGGCCGAACTCGACTGGTTTGCCCCCCCCTTTTACCGCTGTGGCGTAGTCTAGAACGATACCGACAAATGTTTGTAGGGGATCATCGATACCTACAGCAATACCGCAGCCGGACATCATATTGGCAGCTGACTGTGTGTATTTTGAGCCTTCATTCCCGCTGCTCGTTCAGACACTCGACGCACTATCGACGCAAGAAACAACCATCCTGTTTTGCTATAAAAAGAGACGCAAGGTCGTGATTGTCTCGTGCATGCTGTCTCATTGCTCATTCCGATATCATAGGCGGATAAGAGATTTTTCGGTATGCTGAAAAAGAAGTTCACCTGGCAGGAGGTATGTGTGATATCAAATGCAGGTGGCTTGGATAATCAAGCCACATAGGTTGTGGACGATCCGAATCGAATTATCTACGGTCGAGAATCTATCACACTGATTAGACTTTCAAAATTAATGTAACAAATCAAGCTGTCCGTTTCCTTCTCTAAAAGTCCGTACAGGACGAATGTCGCCAATCTGTTCTAGATTTTGTTGAGCACCGAGAAAAGTCCTATAATCTTGCCTGGACTCTGATTGACGTCACATACATACAATGCCTCGTGCAGAGTACAGCTCAGTGCCTGCTTGATGGATGAACCACCATCCATAGTTCGTTGCGCACATCATTGAACCATAGTTTTTATCTACATAAGCCATCCCACGATCAGCACAATGATTGCACCAAAACCAAAGTGCTGTTACTCGCCTGCAGGCCGTGAATGTTTTCAATTTCCTTCTTCAGCGTTTCCGTGACGAGTCTGTGCTGTTTGACCATAGTCAAGCCTTTGAATGCTTCACTTGCAATGGTTATTGCGTAGAAATCTCCACAGCCGCCTAAATTCCCAGTCTCTAAGCATCAGAATCAGGACAGCACCTTCCGCAGCGCACCCGAGACATCCTGAACATGGATTGTTGAAGGATTGAACTTTTCTATTAGTTTGCTCCGAATATTTTGTTCTCCTTTTGTGAGCGAGGAATCAGGTATTGCAGAGAATCTGCGAGCATGTAAGGCTGTCGCTAAGAATCGTCGGGAAATGGACAACATGGTTCGGAAATGACTGAAAGCGCGTCTGCCATTGGTCAGCGACGCGCAAGGTCGTAGCCGGGCCGAGAAATATTTGCGAGGCTCTCGACCGTCTGGATTCTGGACTGCCCTTGATACCGTACCGCCATTATCTATGCTCTCGTCCTGTTTGAGGGCTCCAAACTCCCTTCAAACTTCCCTCAGATGCTCAAGGACGCTATGGACGCGCAGTTTCGCTAAACCTGTTTCTGTACTTTCCCGGGTGAACGCTCTGTCATTCCAGAAAAGTTTTTCTGCTTCATCTTTCCGTTCGGCCTATTTGAATGCCAAGAAAGATACGCTGCTTGCTGAGAAAAAGTTCTTCTCAACGAATAAATCTAATTTTGCAGAAGAGCAATCTGGGTCGGCGAGTGCGGAGGAAGCTTTGCCCGTTCTTCCTCCCAAATCTGTCGGTGCATGGTTAATGGCATCGTCTACTTTGGTCTTTGCTATTATTGTTGTGGGAGGTATAACCCGTTTGACCGAATCTGGTCTTAGTATCACGGAATGGAAGCCAGTCACAGGTATTCTGCCTCCAATGTCCCAAGCTGAATGGGAAGAGGAATTCGCAAAGTACAAAGCTACTCCTGAGTTTAAGCTGTATGTGATTTTAATCCGGTTTGACCTTGTTCTAACTTGTCTCTAGCATGAATCACTCTTTCCAGTTGGAGGATTTTAAGCGTATCTTCTACATGGAATGGGGACATCGCGTCCTAGGTCGTTTGATCGGTATTGTGTTTGTCGGCCCTTTAGTCTATTTCGCTGCGAAGAGACGTCTCTCCAAGCCGCTAGTTGCTAGGCTTAGCGCGTTAGCTCTGTTGATCGGTGCGCAAGGCGGTCTTGGATGGTACATGGTGAAATCTGGCCTGGACGACGCGTTAATGGAAACACCCGGAGCAGTCCCTCGTGTGTCGCAATACCGACTAGCTGCGCATCTGGGTTTAGCTCTTTTACTTTACGCGGGAATGTTTAGCTCGGGTTTGGCCATACTTAAAGAGCGGAAGTATGCCGCTGGTTCAAAGTGGATGGGTCTCACGACGACCGCGTTCAATGAAGCGCTGAAATCCCCGGCTGTGATGCGCTTCAAGGCTCGCGCATGGGGTCTGACAGGCCTCGTCTTTTTGACGGCCCTATCTGGTGCGTATTCCATACATGTTTCAAGCATGCTTCAAGCTCTCATTCTAGTTGTCACAGGCGCATTCGTTGCTGGCCTCGATGCTGGATTACTGTATAACGAATTTCCTCTGATGGGTGGTCGATTAGCTCCTCCGAGAGAGGAACTCATATCACCGGCTTATGCCAAACGCGAAGATGGATCGGACAAATGGAGGAATATCTTTGAGAACCCTACCACAGTCCAGTTCGATCACCGCATGCTTGTAAGTGCTCAAATTTTCGCTGATGCGAAGGAATCGCAGTTGACTTAATCACTCCAGGCGATGGCCTCGTACCTCAGTACCGCCTTACTGTTTGTCCGAGCAAGGAGCATGCGTGCAGTATTACCCCCAGCGACACGGACTGCGGTAACTTTTGCTTTCGGAATGGTCAACGTGCAACTCCTACTTGGAATCACCACTCTCCTTCATCTTGTTCCGGTTCCGTTGGCGGCGGCTCATCAGGCGGGAAGTGTCATGGTTCTCAGTGCTATGCTCCACGTTCTGCTCACTTTGCGTCGACCGGGTGCGGCAGCCAAGGCCTGGAGAGCTTTCAATAGTGCTGCCAAGGCTGCCAAATAAAAGTAGCGTAAATAAGTAAAGCATTATAGTACAATACTTTGTATTAGTTATGAACTGACCCAACTGATCCTGTATAATGAACTTTGGCGAGCAGTCCAAGCTGATTCTCCCGGCAATTCGTCGTCCCAAAGAGGGAATCGTGTATTGATTATGAGGGTTATGTGAATGCCATAATTACGCGAAAGGCCTCCTCTTCCATACACCACAGAATAACGAGAATAGATCTACATCGGAGTATGCTACAGTGCCCTTATTAGTCCTTCCTCCCTTGCAGCCTATCGCTGGCTTGAGGACTAATTGGTAAGGTTTTCTTCGCCATATTGGCGGATTCTCCTGTATAACGATTGCGTATAAGTTTCTGACGTTTGTTAGATGATTGTTCTGTTCCTTGGTTAGAAGCCTCGTGAGGATCTTTTTCGCGATCTAGGGGGAAGAATTGGTCTTTGAAGTACGAGAGAAGCAATGCATACATACCGGGAAAGGGTCGTTTCCGAGAATCGCCTCTTTCGTCCTTACGATTGTGGTAGGGCGCAGGCCGGGAAGTAGACTCCTTGTCGCCAATCCTTGAGCGCAGACTGCCGCCACCCACTATGCCTTCCGCAGATGCGCCGGGCCCCGTCGGACCGCGCCCGGAATCGGCTTTACCAGCATTCCTTGAGTTCTCGGAGATCGACATTGCTCGAGGCGCAGACGGTGTGAGCTTGGTAGGCTTTGTGCTAGCTCTTCCATGAGAGTCAGGAGGACGTTTGTCGCCTTGAGGCCCGTCAGGAGGACGCTTGCTCTCAGTCTGTACAAGTTTCAACACGGGCCGTAGTAGCGGTGAAGAGTAGAACGAACCTTGTCAGAACCTTCGGCTCGATTGTCGTTGCTGTCGGCCTCACCGCGTCTGCTGCGTCTATCCGACTCACGAGAACGGTCGTTGTGTTCATTCTTGTCGCCAGGTCGCCTCGAACGATCTTCGCGATGGGCATCTTTGCGAGCACTTCGCTTCGAGCCCCGATCCAGCTAGTCAAAGCTATGAGATTTCATTCCGCAGCAGAATCTATCCAGACCTACCTCATCCTCGCCTCTCCTGCGCTTGCCTAGGCCATCATCAGGTTGTGTATTCCGATGTCTCATATCAGGCCGCGCAGGTGAACGGTCATCCACAGCGGCTGAATTGGGGGTTTCTGTGTTGTGACTTCGGCCATCGCGATCTTTACGATTACTCTCGCGTTTGTCATCTCGGCGATGTCTGTCTCCGTGTCTGTCTCTGTCCTTCTCCCGCTCACGGTCTTTATCCCTCTCTCGGTCACGATCTCCCCCTCGCTCCCTTTCTTTATCCCCGTGTCTATCACGGCGCGAATCGCGATCTCGGTCGCTATCGCCAGTAGTAGTGCGCTCTCGGCCAGCACGCTCACTTCGGTTATGAGTTAAGCTGTCACGTCGAATTGGCTCACGTTCCCTCTTGTCAGCCGACGATTCGCCAGGGCCTCGCTCACTTCGCGACCTACCAGCGCTCGTGCGACTGTCGGAACTATGGTTTCGGGTGCCCGGTCGACTAGACGGTGACGCAGAACGACGCCGAGGAGAAGGTGCAGAGGATCCATTTTGACCACGCGAAACTTCATTGGAACGGCCACGGTTGTCGTCAGTTTTGTCTGAGCGACTTTGTTGGGCTGTTGCTCGCAATTCATTGGCGGAGGGCTTTTGACTGGGCTCAGAAGGCGGGGGCATCGTTGGGGTTGGGTGAGTAACTTGCTCTTGCGTCGACCGTTCACCACGGGAGGATTGGAGGGTTTCTTTGGGAGCAGCTCTAGCTTCTCCTCGTCCATTTGCTTCGTTGACGTCAGGTTTCCTATCATCAGACTCGACGACGTTATTTTCCGAGGGCTGGTCGGGAGGAGGTTTGGGTGAGCCAGTGTTATTTGCTTCTGGTCTAACCCTCTTCACGACTGGAGGCCGGGGGACGCTAAAAAAAATTCAGTGCAAAATAACAAGGACAGGAAGGGGCTTAACTACCTCTCCATTGCCGCTGCAATGTTCGACTTTTCCGTCGCAGGTAGGGATTTGTTATTGGCTAATTGAGCACGAGGGGCAGAAGGAGCAGTGATTTGGGGGGAGGGTCGTTTGACATCGGCTTTGGAAACGCTCTGAGCGCTCGGACCTGCCGGAGGAGCAGCTGAGCGAGGTCTGTCGATCATAGGCCCAACAGGTCTAGGAGAAGGAGCAGCGGCCGGCTGTTGAAAAACATGATGAGCGACTGCATAGAGGGTGTGCTATGAAGGTATACCTTGCCGGCAATCTTGGTTGAGGTCCAGAATTGCTCGCGTTTTTTCAAGCTGGCAGAATACCTACAGCAAATGCTGAGCATGGATACGAAAGATAACGATTTTTACTCACGCCCGGCCAAGAATTTTCAAGTCACCCCGATCCTCCTTCTCTAGAAACTGGTCCATGACTTTATCGAGTTGAGAACCAGTTTCTTGAGCTACAGCAGCAAGCGGGAAGAATGGCAATATTTCCTTCAGCACGATGATTGCATTGTAAACACGCATGAATTCTCCAGTTTGAATACATTCCGTGAAAGCCTGATGCCATACCTAATATTAACTCTAATGTT
This sequence comes from Collybiopsis luxurians FD-317 M1, assembly GCA_000827265.1. Classification (NCBI taxonomy): domain Eukaryota; kingdom Fungi; phylum Basidiomycota; class Agaricomycetes; order Agaricales; family Omphalotaceae; genus Collybiopsis; species Collybiopsis luxurians. The sequence continues at coordinate 666,815 of KN834758.1, read as the reverse complement.
CAAAGAATGAAACGGAAGACATACCGTGGCAATTTTCTTATGCCATTTTCGGACGATCTTCTGGAAGATAGGCCACTTGAGCTGACTGTCGTTAGGCATCGGTAATTTGTATTGACTCTGGAAGCCGGTGTGCAAGACAGTCTTTCCCCCAACTTTCGAGCGATTATCCGAAATGTAAGTTTGTTCATCTGAGTGCCACTTGTTCAGATCGGAAAGTATTCCCAGTAGGAAGCGACCTGTGCCATATTCAATTGAAGCGCCAATCTGATAGAAATTTTCCCTGACCATAATTGCGGGCTTCATATTCACTGCATGAAAACAAGATAACCTTGATTTGATCACCCAAAATCTAGATATACTGCATCAGACGTGAACCATCGAGGTAGAGTGAAAAGTTACCTTATCATAACATGCGAGTGTATGGAATCCCGGTGTTCCTTGAGTATGCAGAGTCTTGATGAACTGCGCACAGAAGTCTGCATCCATAGGAGACAAGAGACTGCGGGGATGAATGCAATGTTCGAGGAATGTATCCAATAATAGGTGGGCTTGCATTTGCTTCTGATCAGCATTGGTGACTGTTTCAGAATCAGTAAAAGCAAAACTACCGGAATACAATGAACCGGCCTACCATTGGTGAACCAGTGAAGCTTTTCGCGCGCAAGTCGCTTCAGGGTAAATGCTCGCGACATAGTCTGTTCCTTGTACTCTTGGGTTAAAGTATCAGCAAATGAACCGTATCTATCCCGCTTCATTCGATGCAAAGAAGCTAGAACGCGCTTGGAACGATCTGCCGACTTGTCGCATGCGATGACTTCCCTGCCCTCTTGATGACTAAGAGACCGTAGAGAGGCAACCTCTTCATCATATCTCGTACTCGGAGGAGAGAGATCATAGGTTGATAGTTGCCAAAAAGTGACGTAAAATCCCGGGCTAGCAGAAGACAAGTTTCAAAACAAGCTTGATCAGCGACAAAAACAATACGCACCCTAAAATATCATAGGCTTGACTAGGGATGATATGTTGGACATCTCCGAAGATCGTCTCCAATTGCGGAAGCCAAGGACTCTTTGTTAGGCAAGGTGAGCAACATACACACACGCAAGCGACAAACACTGTATATACCTCTGGAGCTGCAGGAACTGAGGCCGTAGTCTCAGAGTCCATTGATACATCTTCGGTGGAGGGCAGTGTCTCGGGACCAGGTTTGGTTTGCGACCCCGAATCTGCAGAAGACGAGGTCGGTAAAGGAGACGCTACCCGAGACTGTGTGATGGAAGGTTCTCGCTTGGCAGTCAAAGCTGCTTTGAGACGTTTCTCGGCCTCTTCATTGGCTTTACGCTCCTGTTCTTGCATCTGCAAAGCTGATTCCTGCAGTACAGATCAGCGCCAGTACTACGAAGCTCTACGCTAAACACGCACCAGCAGTTGGGTATGGAGTACCGGGCGTACAATCTGCATGCAGACCGGAGCAGATATGCCGTATTTTTCATGCAAATCCCGGAGAGGAGGTAGCACCTTGTTTGCATAGTCTCCAGGGGAGACCACTGAAGGTGTTGTGAGAAGCTCTAGGTATTGAAGTAGAACACCGTGCGTCTGGTAGTAATCATTGTGTTAACAAGCTGGTAAATCGATCACGAAATGTTGAACGCACAGTGTCGAATAAGCCAGCCAACGATTTCAAATGTGCATCACGCGCTAAGAAGACTGCCGATTGCCGCTGTTGAGCAACTTGAATCAGCAACGGAAGGGCTAGGGATGTATCAATCAGGGTCGTTCCCAGTCTTTGAAGAGATGCTCGTGCAGCATCTGCGGGGTCCATTCGAGCGCCTCGCGTCGAGGATGCGATGGCCTCAATACGGAGGGCTGGACCACCAGCCATAGCTTGGATCTGGGAGTCGGATAAACTAGGTAGCGGCTCGATGTCAGCAAGTTTCCATATAAGTTCCCGGAGCACGACGATTTCTGTGGTTTGTCCGTTCTGCAGCTGATGAACGATATAAGTCAATATCGGTGTCATATTGGCACTGTATCGGCGGAACAACATGCCAGTGAAGGCAGCAAGACCTAGAAGATGTGAGAAGATAACTACATGAGCACGAAATAGATTCTTACTGAGTAGCCAGTCAGATGTATTGACTCCATCGTCTTTTACTCGCTCCTTGTTCGGATTAGCCATTGCATCCAGAATGACAAAAATCAACACATCGAAACCCAAGTTTGTGATATTCTTCAAGGCTTGCACGACGACTGCAGCTAGATTATCATAGGCCATAATTTGATTCACTGCATTCGTAAACAAGATGCATGGGTTGGAATGTGCCAATTTCGCAAGTGGGCCAGAGAGCGAATCGATGGTTTTGTGTGAGAGTCTACGAAGGATACCTTTTGACTCTCGGTCGGCCTGCACTTGACGAATACGAAGTTCTGGATGAGACTTGTAAGTATGTGATCTCCATTCCCCGTAAAGCCTCCAACGCAAGTTGATATCAAACTGTCGGATAATGTTCCATATCTCCACGATATACACCGCATTCCCATGAATGAATGGAAGAGAAGGAAGGATATATTGCCGAACGACTCGATACCAGAACTGTCGAAGGGGGTTTTCAAGATCTGGTTCTTCAACGAGTTTGTTAGTGGAGGCATCGACAGGGACCTAAGTTGACACGTAAATTTTCTAATCTAGTGATGAAGGACAATTGATATGCTCACGGTAGTAAGTAAATGGTGGCGACCCAGCCTCATGAGCTTGGTGAGGAATGACGGATCGCGAGATAGATGTATCCCAACAAACCGCATAAGTGGCTCGACCACGTCTATCACATCATCCAAAGAAGTACAGATAGGTACTTGTTCAGTCCAGTCCGGGAAGAAGAATACATATTCCACAGTGCTTGTATTGGGTGGGGTAGGAGCCCAGAGGGATAACGAAGGTCTCCGCGGTGGTGGTGATGTCACGCCAGTCGCACCAAACCGAGAACGAGGGCAAGCAAAGTCAGGGTTGTAATCACTTGTATCCTTGATGGAGTCGTATATTTCGGAGATTGATAGCTTCATAACACGGACGAGAAGATCAGCAATTTCGGGATGAGCGTCGACCATCCATGGAAACCTAGAAAGGATGGCAATGGCAGGCTTCAGAACACCAAGCGAGAGAAGGGCAGCTAGGATACCAGCTTTCTGATTCGGTGGATCTTTGGGTTCGGGGGCCTTCTTTGCCTCGGGCGCAGGAGCGGGTTTCGCCTTGGATGACGAGGAGGACGGTGTCGATTCGAGAGGAGCTGCCATGGCTAATTGGCTCATCTTGGCAGCAGATATTCGTGATTGGACCTCCTTGTTATACGCTGCACGAACATTCTCCATATTAGAGTCACTCGGAGATAACTATAGCTCATATTAGACTTGGTATTAGGAGCCAAAATGATGCACGTACGTGAGGATAAAGATCTTCCAGTGCGACAAAACCTTCACGTATAAGGAGAGCTGCAGTGAGATAAAGAGCTTTCGGAGGTTCGGGTGCCTCAGGCGACTGATAATAACTGAGTTTGAAGCCCAGAATCTGTGCAAGAACGTGGGAACCCTCTCGTGCAATACTGCCCGAAGATGCTCGAGCTCGAGCTCTGTAATCCATCATATTCAATATCTGGTCCAGTGTTTTGCCCTTGAACTGTTCAGGTTCAGGATCCGTAGCCATAGCCGAACTATCTCGTTGAAGAGATGGTGCCCAAGGAGAGAACGACAGCAGCGCGAGGAAGAACGTGTAGTGGGAAGCGAGGTTGACTGACATTACATCAAGTATAATGTCGAGGGCCTTGTTGGGATCCAAGTCAAAGAAACCTATGAGACTAATGATTTTTTCCCAAACTGGGCGTGCACGGTGCCGAATCGAGTCCAAAGATTCTGGCGGCCTAGCGGTTGAAGGAAGATTGCCAATTCCCAGAGCACTTGTGAGCTCGACCGTAAGTTTACTGTAACCTTCCGATTGTTCCCGGAGAAGATTAAACTTGTTTTGTTTGTAGCTGGAGTAGAAAATCAGCCAACATACACCGAATCGCACAGAGGTAGGCGTACAATATTCCTGTCCGCATCCTAATCTCCTTCTTCTCGATCGTATTTTTGACCATTAGTCCTGTGCCATCCAGAATGGCAAGGTCCAATCGTTCACGGCAAACACTCGGACTTAGAATACCACATTCCTAGGAGAAGTTGTTTGAAACAAACATGATGTCAAAAATTAGGTATACGCACCAATAGCTTCTTGACTATTAAAACAATGGTGGCCTTATCTGCCTCGGCGGTCTGCTTCACCTTGTTGGCCTTTGCAAGGATAGGCTGTTGGTTTTCTGCGCCATGTTCACCGCAACCAGCGATAGTTGACTTCACGTCCCCCAACACTTCGTCCAATTCTGCATCTACAGCCCAAATAAGGTCCACCACGATCTCCCCAAATGCCGCAACATTTGACGTCGTATTTGAAGAAGTGGAAGGGAGGTTATCCAGAACTGAGCGAACGAAGGTGACAAAAAAATCCGCAGTAAGAACCTGCTTCGGAGACGATGTAGTAAGAGTAGATGAGAGCAAAGTATTGTAGGCTGTGGTTAGGACGTTGAGGCAGCCCGCATCTGAAGGATTACAGTGAGGCGCTATTAGCATATTCCGGCTGCAGACAAAAATCAATTGAAGACTTAGTAGACATAGACAATTACGCGCCATTCATCCTCTCCGCCCGACTTCCATGTACCAATACAGCCCTGCACGGTACTCACAACATCCATCTCAATGGACGCTACTGAAATGAAAAGAGTTTGTGGTAAAGGCTAGGTGCCCAGCGCCTACTCTTACTTAAGGCGCCAATTTCGGCGCCAATTCGTTTTGGCAACTTTTCCCGTGCAAAGCATGTCTTTGAAATCTGCTGTCACGGTCTCTGCTATTGGTCTTACCTGCAAAGCTTTTCTTAACTCCGGACTCTGTCAGATATCTGTTAATGGCTTGCAGAATCTTGTTCAAGCGCTAGAAGCTGATGAAAGGAATCATGGTAGAGGAATAGTCACAGGTTGAGCCTATTGTTAGATTATTTTGGTTACTGAACTCATACGCGACCCAGTATCAAACCATATTTCAACGTGTGTTCAATTTGTTTGAAAACCCTATTTAGCCTCACCTTCGATTTCAAGGCTGGACGACCCAGTCACCTGGGGCATACTTCCTACAAAATACTATCTTCGCAGCTCCCGCTTCACTCGCTGGACCCTCGGTGCATCAGACATCATGTTTACCAATCCGTACGCGTCCCATCTTCATTATGCACGCGTCAATTTATCTTTCGTCTCGCTAGAATAGAGTATTTTCCACGTTCTTTAGATGGGGTCAAGTCTTAGAAACTTTTCGCGGCAAAGGTATATATCAACCTTCCGTTGATACTGCGATAGAGAAATTGAATCGAGGTGATTGGGTAAGTCCTGTCCATTCTTCCAATTCCATATCCTGTTGACCTCATGCATTTAGATCCATCTTTTTGGAGAAGGAAAAGTAAACCAGCCAAATACTTACCAAAAGGCCGAAAATGGATTAGCATACCTGCCCAGGTTCAAATGGGGAGTGTAAGTCGACGTTGTACCTAACTATCCTAGACTTACTCGCTGAGATATACCCATAGAGGCCGTATTCTATCCTCCGCGGCCAAACCTCCGACAATCATACCAATGTGGATCACAGGTTTTGATAAACTCATGCCAGAGGGTCGGGCTTTTCCTTTCAAGTACTTTCCCCGCATTGGCGCTCCGCTCAGTGTGACCTTTGGCGCTCCACTACCTTTTGACCAAATTCGCTGCATACAAAATCGTGTACTGTCAGGGAAACACCCGGAGCAGACACAGATAGAAATAGATGCGGCAATAAGAACAGAAATCACTGCTGCTATTCATGATGCGATATGCAAGTTGGGTAGAAGTGTCTCTGGACCGTCGCTAAGTTCATGACACTAAGCAGCTACTCACTCTCTCTTCAAGTATACTTCAATAATCTTTCGGTCTTGTGGATTATAGATACTAGACTAGCGTATTCTCGCAAACCAAGTAGAAAAATTAATTATGATCTTTGGCATATCGGACGTCACGGTGAGTTTTACTGCTACGCTCCTTCGAAGCACTTTCAGTCTTTTCCGGCTGCACTGTTGAAGACGTGGAAGTAGTCTTCGACACATCCTTCAGCTTCTTCTCAATTGCCTGTTGTGCTTGATGAATATCCTCATCCAAAATCCTATAAGCCTTAATCAACTGCTGCAGCTCTTCTGAGAGCACTTCATTCTGTTTCCCAGATAGCGCGGAGGTTACTGTTTGCGTAGCTTGGCCCACAGGAGAGCTCATAGTAGTAGAGGCAGTCACTGTCGATGTATATACTGCAGAGGTTGCAGAAGGCGACGTCGATGATGCGGAACTGTTTAAATTGCCTGCTAATTCCGCGTTCTTTAAAGTCTCTGCTATGCTTTGCTTTGATAGCATTACGATGATCTCTGGTTGCTGCGGATAGAACCACGCAGTAAGTGCCTAGGAGCAGTCATATTTAGCATTCACTCTATGAACCAGAAGTCGGGGGGACAACAGGGAAACGAGGGGCTAAATCGACAACGTACAATCATGACATACAACGCGACCAGCATAACTCCCTCGGCCCAATTTGTCTTGGAGTCCTCTGTAACATAGTTCAGCAAGAAGCTGTCACATTTATCAGTGAAGTTCAGGAGCTGAACGAATGACAAACAGCTTACCAGGAGCCAATGAGGATGGCTACTTCGAAGAGATCAAAGAGCAAAGACATTGGCCGCTGTATTATCCATCCTAACAGGACTAGGACAGGAGCCCAGAACATGATAAACTGAATCGCGTCATCAACGTGGCGATAGCTGGCCATTGTATGAGGAACGTTGTGCCCAAAGAAGTTATTGCGAACAAAATTGACAACAGACACGACAGCATCGGCGGAGAAGGAGACCAAGGGAAGGAGAATGAGGCCGAACCATCTGAAAATATCGATATCAGCCCACAAAATAGAGAAACGCACATATGAGTTACATACTCTTCCGAATATGCGTAACTTTCCCTCATCGGCTCAATGCTTTCTACAAGCAGTTCGGCGGTAATTGCCATCAGACCCACAGAAATGAACGATGCAATCACAGACATCGAAAAGTTGATTGTGGGGACTTCCTCTTCGAACTCTTCTGCGGTTCTCTTCAGCTCCTCTGGGGCTTCATCGTGCAACGCATTTTCGTCTCCGGGTGGACGGTGGAGGAAGAAGCGCGAACAGACATATCTTTGCTGCGTTTGAATACATCACGATCGAGAGAGATCAAGTCACTCACACTGCAAGAAGTATAATTGATATCCCGCGGCTGACTTTGAGGAGTTCGCCCCGCATATGGTCGCTAATAGCCTCAGATTCGGTGCCAAAGGAAGTAGCGGTCCCTTCCGAGATGAATCCTCTGTCCAGCGCGGTGAAAAAGGCTATGGGCAGCAGAAACGCAAGGACTCTGTGCCGAAAATCAATACAAGCGCGCTCGAACAAATGCGCCGAGAAGGACTAACCCCATAGTGAGGAGGGAGTGATTGAGCCCCGTAATGTGAGGATGGAGTTCCTGCGAGGCGATGCGCACTCCACCGACAATGAATGAGACTCCGGGAATTAAAAGCAATCTCAAGACGATTACACCTATAAGAAGTAGACGTTATGGTTAAACACCCTCGGATTGATAGAATGTACTTACCTATGATTGAAGATTGCAAAAGTCGTAACCTAGGCGCAAAGGATCAGCATACCCACCAGCTGAAAGAGTACGATTGTACGTACTGCCAGTTTGCCAACAGCCATAGCGCCAAAATAGCTTCCACAGCACTTGTAGACGGACCGGTTAGTGATATCTACTCCAACTAGGCTGAATCACGCACTTGTTCAGACTGATGAGAATCAGGTCCCCAATATCTCGCCCACAATACAGCGCCAAATTCTCTGCGCTGAAATCGAGCAGTTTGATGATGGGAATCAAGGAAAGGAAAGACACTGCGAATGGTAAGCATGACTAGCGAACTACGAAGATAAGAACGTACGAATAAAGGTAGTCAAATGAGAGATCAAGTGCAAGAAATGCATTGTCCACAGGACGGGTATGATCAGAAGGAAAATGTTGACCCAAGAAGAGAATAAAATGGCGTGAATGCTGTTGAGCCATCCGACATTCTCGTCCCGTATCTTTTCCAAGACCGTAGGCTTACGAATAGAGCCCGTTGAAGAACTCGAAAACCTGCTCCTCACTGACTCGGATTGGTCGTAAGAAAGTGAAAGCGCATTCCATGGGAAATACTTCTCCTCCTCCTCTCTCTCTGGACTCCAAGAGCTGCGCAGCGTCCCACTTTCTACAAGTCCGAGGTCAATGGTTTGCATTGGAGGATTTATTGGCCTTTGAGGATACGAATTTGACGGATATCCTGCATGAGGATCCATAATTCAATCGCCAATTGGTGAGACCAGCTCGACCTGAAAAAAACGAAGGGGTAAGCGCACAGCGCAGAGGAAGGCGGAAATCAATTCAAGGTCCCTTCATTGCGGACTGTGTGATATAAAAAGACTGCCATCACTCGGAGTACTGCATCAAAACGTTTTATCGGTTTAGCCGGGGTTACAACCTAGCCCTGAGCCACGAGCGGTTTCAGAGTGTTCGACGGAGTAGAATTAGTATACAGCGAAAAATAAAGAAAATAAACAATTTCTCTGGCTCGAGCAGGTATACTGTAGGTAACTGAGTAGGTATTGGGACTTGGCAAGGATTTGGCCATGTTCACAGTTTTGACTGTGTTACTCATTCATGGTCATGTGACTTCACGATTGCTCAAACTTTTTTTTCTTCCTTCCTGACACTCATCCTTGCCAGTAAAGAGCAATGTCAATGTATGCTTGACTAGGCATTCCACGCTCTATAATCAACTGATCTCCCTGCAGACCAAAAACATCCTGGGCTGACGACGTCGACGAGCTCGGTACACTTTGCCTTCACATTTTTCACTCACCCTCGATCTGACCACTTCGAACATACAGTATCGGGACAGCAACCAGATGACAATGTTCGAGTTGTGATTGAATACTCTGAGAATGAACAAGGCAAAAAGATCAAGGTATGTTGACTATCAACTACTTGGATCTCCTACAGATTCACATTTTTCTTCAAGATCACTCGTAAAATCAAGCGAACGCTCCAGAAATCTGTGGTAGAACATCAGGTAGCTGAGCGTCAAAAATGGGCTAAATTCGGCGTAGAAAAGGGGAACGCTCGGGGGCCAGACCGTGCAACAACGACGGTCGGAGAGAATGTCTATCTAACACTGTCCGCAGGCAACAAGGTGTGTGCGCGGATTTTTCGTAGCAGAATACCCCCTAATAATCGATCCAGTCTGGGGAATCCGAGCAACAAGAAGAGAAGAAACCCGTTAAAACTACGACGGGAGGAAAAGTTGTGTGTCGACTATGTAAGGGAGACCACTTCACTGCCAAGTGTCCGTATAAGGACACTCTTGGTGGTTTGGAGAACACTGGGGGTATGTTTGAGATGCTATCTGTGGCGCAAATGTACTCAATTTCAATCAGATACTGGTGTTGGTCCCGATGACGATACCCTCCCTCCTCCGGACCCGGCTGCTCCAAGACTCGGTTCCACTGGATCAAAATATGTACCCCCTTCACTTCGAGCAGGAGCTCGTGGCGCAGGAGAATCGATGCGTGGACCCGGTGGAAGCAGGGACGACCTGCCGACATTACGTGTCACAAACATCTCTGAAGACACACAAGAAAACGATCTTCGTGAACTTTTTGGTCACTTTGGCCGGGTTGCTCGAGTTTATGTCGGACGTGATCGGGATACTGGTGCTGGAAAGGGCTTTGCTTTTGTCAGCTTTGAAGATAGAGCAGTGGCACAGAAAGCAATGGAGAAGGTCAACGGCAAGGGATATGATAATCTCATTCTTAGTGTCCAATGGAGTCGTACGTATCCCTTCTCTTCTTGTACTCCCGTGAGCTCAGTGTTCTCCGTTTTCAGAACCTCGAACAGATGCCAAATAATGGACACCTCTTTCGCACGTACTCGATTTATGGATTCGCCTACTGTACTACTGTATATTATGTAGAACAATACGTGAACCTTTTGCCCTATGCTAAATTTATGCTAATGAGAATGTACATATCACAAGCGGATCTATTCAGCCAATGCCGCGGTTTCATTCAAGAGACGCGCGGTTTCATTCGAGAAACATGTCCCGGCGTTGAGCATTTCTGCTACCTCGGTTTGACCGTCGTAGAACCAAGTGACCAGCGCCTGGCAGAATTCCAATTAACTTAGATCTCAAACCCATCGCCGAAAGCACTCACGATCATGAAGTAGAATGATACCATAGCAAATCCTTCAAGCCAGTTAGTTTTGGAGTCAGCGGTAACGTAGTTGACAAGGAACATCGCCCCAATGAGAACCGCGACCTCGAAAAGATCGAATAGGAAAGTGAATGGTTTCGACGTCCACCATCCCAGGAGTGCAATGAAAGGCATCCAGAAAAGAATGAATTGAATGGAAAGGTCAATTGCTCTGGCTTTAGCAAGAGTCGCAGGGGGCGTCTTCATTCCGAATACGTGTTCAAAAGCGTAACGCAGGAAAAATACGACGGCCACTAAACCATCGGCTGCAAATGATCTGCATTGACACTGGATTAGTGAAAATGTAGTGAGCGATTAGAAGGCCGCTGCTCTTACACAATTGGTAACAGAATTAAGCCAAACCATTCTTCCGTGATACCTCCTTCCTCCCGCACGAATTCAATGCTATCCACTAACTACATTGACTGTTAGCAATCGACGGCGACGATAGAAAATGCTCACAAATTCAGCTGTAACCGCCATTAGTGCGATCGTGATAGCGAGCATACCCAGACAGACCCATTGACTAACTTCAGGGTCGCCATGTAGCAGATGTTCTTCCTCATCGAGCAATGCCAGTGGGGCTTCCGGGTGCTCAGCAAGAGTATCTTTATCGCCCGGAGGGTCATGTAAGTACGCTCGAGACGCTATGTAGATGACCAGAAGAATAATAGCCAGCCCTCGGCTAAGAGCGAGGAACGTTTGACGAGTGGTATCGTTCACAACATAGTGAGGATCATCAGGTAGAGCACTCGCCCCGCGATCTATAGCGGCAAAGAAGGCAGCCGGAAGTAGAAGGGTAAGGACTCTGTCAGTTAGACATCTTGATGAGTACCAATGCTCCGAATAATAACATATGAATGATCTTACCCCATAACAAGTAGTGAGTGATTTAATTGCGTTAAATGAGGATGTAGATCCTGGTGCATAACTCGAGCACCGCCAACGATGAATGCGGTCCCAGGAATGAGCAAGAGATGGAGGATGACAACGCCTCGTTAAGAATGTCAGTAAACGAACATTAAAAACATTCATAAATCTCTTCTACCTATGATGGTCGATTGTAGCACTCGCAAACTAGGTAGAGTCAAAGTAAGCGCCTTGCTGGTAATGAACACGCGCATCGGGGACTCACTCGCATCTTTTCAGCAAGATGATTGCCAACGTGGCTTCGACAGCACTGTGAAACGAGGTCAAGTCACTTCCACTCTGTGTAAACCAACCTTACTTGTTCAAGGTGACCACAAGGAGATCTCCGATGTCTGTAAACCAGTCAGACAGACCCAGTCTCTTCGAAGGCCATTTTCACTTACCTTTACCCAAGTAGAAAGCCATTTGCTCTCCACCAAAATCAAATAATTTTTCCAGAGGGATAATTGCAAGCAAGCAAACTTGCAATGGATAATCAGTGTCATAATTAGGATCCGGCCTGAACACGCTCACGAGCAAAAGTTGCTGGATACTTAAATACTTCCTGCCCCCTACTCACGTTACTAAAATGCGCAGCCCATGCTATCGGAAGTACCAAGAAAAACACGTTGACCCCTGAAGAAATTAGAACTGAATCAGCTTATCGAAACAAAACGTATGATAGAGCACTTGCAAGATGAAAATAGAATTGCTTGCAGGCTGTCCATAACCCCAATTTTCCGTTTCCCTTTTCTCAAAAAGCGCTTCAGGAAGCGGTCGAATCCCCCATTTTCTTTCATCAGAAATCCCTTTCTTTTTTCGTTACCTCCAGACGACGGGGGTGAAGCGGATCTGCTACCGCTAGCAGAGTCTTGAAGTCCTTGCTCCGCATCTGCTTCGCGCACATTGCGATGGCGCGCTGTTGATGTGTCCTTCTCCTCCATGTTAATGATGGATAGGTTGCGAAGGATATTTCCAATGGGCAGTGTCAAAGAGTATGCGACCTGCTTTTCGTCCCTCAAGGAAGGAGAAACTTTGTAAGCCCAGCTTGAAGTAAGGATGCCTTGTTGGCTTGGGATCCCAGAGAGAGAACAATGACTCTAAGTGAACCTATATATAAGAGAAGGATAAGAAACTCGCGCCCGACATGTTGCTACCGGAGAGGTCCATTTCGCGGAAAGGGTGATATCCGAATAAGCCAAGAGCGCCAAGATCAGGAGCAGGGCCTTAAGTAACTGTCAGAACAACTCAGGGAAACAGTATACTTCATATTACTACATAATACGCAGATTGAAGGCTGTGAGGTTGCTTTGTTTCGCAACCGCAACTTTCAACTAGTTTCTGCAGAAGAAAGAGGCTAGAGATGACACTGGAGCACCCTTCTTTAACAAGGACAAGGACTTCAAGCTACAACTTACAAGGCGCGTCCAAGGTACGAAACTCAGGGCTCGGCTGTCATCGTCACCCGACTAAGAGTGGCATCCTCAGGTTGACATACTCGGAAACTCTCAAATTAATTGATCTTATAAAGTTTCGGTACTCAAGTACATGAAGACGCAAAGAACTCGTGTATTCCTTGAATTCTTCAGTGAAGATTGACCGCTGATTCTTGGATCACATTTAATCTTGTCTTATAGCCCCCAAACAGATAAGCATCTTCGAGAGCTCGTGCTTGGCTGTTGCTTCGCTCCTCCCTGGCACTACCCCGGAATCGCGACTTCGCCGATGTCAGAATGTACTGAGATGAAAGGACGAATGGTTCATTATGAAGCTAGTTTCATACAATTGTACGGATATCGATGAACTATGTACTTACAGAATTGTTTGTTGAATGGCGTTGGACCTTGAGCTTGAGCGCCAAACACGTTGCTATAATAAGATCATACCATAAGGCTTGCATAAGGCTGACAGTTCGATGAACCAAACGGTAGCAAGACTCTTCCGACGGAATCGTCATGTCTTTCGAAATGAAATGATATAAGAGTCTCAACGTCGACATTCACTCCGCATGAAACTCGCTTCTCAAACCCAAGGAGAGCACACTCGCGCAATGGTGTAACTTCAGTTGATACATGGTCTACAAACACATTTACAGCCCCACACTGTTCGAGAGAGAGATTTGAAGCAGCTTTTTTTAAAGAGATCTTGCATTAAGCACGAAGAACAAGTCTACATCGCTGGACGACCGATCCATCGTCGTCATCATCACCGCTGGAGCCGTCTCCAGTACTGTTCGACGACGGCACAACTTCTCCATCCACAACAGATGCCGCATAGTCTCTATACGCGGCTTGAAGCAAAAGGACAAACGCTTGGCCCTCGGGACTCGAAGAGTTTGCAGCAGTAGGTGTGTTGAAGGTTTCAGGATCGACGGTGTTACGAAGCCAACCATCCCCGTCGATGCTATTTTGTACAAGATGAAAAGCCTTATCAGCATAGAGTATCAAAGACGTGTCGTTTGAGTAAACAGTCATCCTGTAAGTAACAGAAGCCAAAAGAGCTGTTCCTGCTGAGTCTGCAAACGATGTCGTATCGTTAATGGCATTGAGAAGTGTACCGTTTTCAGCCTTGGTTTGGATAATTAATGTCGGGGACAGTTGAAGGAGTGCTAAGTACGCACCTGATACTGCCATGCAGCAATTAGGATCTCCTCGATCCATGAAGTGAGATTGGCACTTTGTTCAGTAAAATCATTGGCCACAGATGAATGGTTCAAAGTCTCCAGGACTCTGAGCATTCCAGCAGCTGCCCATCCGTTACCTGGGGATGAATTAAGTACTTGGTGTCCGTATCGATAGACATCACTCTAGCACCTACCAGTCGCCCAAAGGCTGTGAGAGAGTCAGAATCACTCAATCCAGTAAACGCCGAACTGTACAGATGACTTACGTGTCGTCCTGCCAGCTACCAAGCTCAACATGTTTCCATAATCCACTGTCGTCCTTCAAAACATCCCGGTATAGAGAGATCTGCTCGTACGCAGTTTGTAGCAGGGAGGATCCATTATCTCCTCCTTCCAGAGCGCCGTAGTAAGCGATGAACGGAGGAGCCATGTAGATAAAATCAGCCCTATACAAGAGTTTTAATCTCCAGTGTAATCCAAAGTCAACTCTTCGTACTCACCAGAGTTGGACTTCATCCGTTCGATGTGATATTGCGCCTGAGTCTGGGAGAAAGAGTTGTCGGTTCATTAAGAGGAAGCAACAAAAAAGGAAACCAACCCGTCCGAGGAGCATAGTTTAAAAGATAATCTAGCTGCTCGCTAGCCGCTGTGGCGTACGCAGAATCGAAACCGTCCGACCTCGTCCAGTTCGCCAGCAGAACTGCGACCCCGATCGAAGCTGGGTCACCTACGGCCCCGTCGTCCGCTACCAGAGCTAAGGAGTCACTGGGTTTTGCAGACACAGTGCTGTCATAATAGTTGTGAGGACCAGCAATCACGATGTTGAACGTCAAACATACTCGTTAGCAATTTTCAATACCTCAGAAGCATTATTTGAGGAATCCGGAATCGTAGGCGGAGGAAAGGCGCTTGCATTGAAAATCGAGAGTGCGGGCCAGTCGAGCTCCGTTAACGCTTCCGCGGCTGTTCCCAGTTCCCAGCTACACTCGATGCAAAGTTCAAACTTTCAAAACAACCAGATTTTGTTAAAAGTCCAGATTCACCTCTGTGACGCGACCGTGATCAAGTTGGAACGAACTTGCCCAATCACGCTGCTGTTGAAACCAGCATGGAGGGACGCGATAGCTTCAGTGGACGACAGAATGAGGGTCAAAGCGGAGAGACGCGCCATGGAAGGGAGGACAACGTTCCGCAGCAAACTTCATTTACATGCATTGACCCCACGTTTTTTGGACCTTCGTCATTGTTGCCTTCTCCCGTAGAGTCGGGGGATCATTCTCAGGAACTTGCCGCTGATAGCATAAACCTTTATCGTATAATGAAAAATATCACTCGTATTGGAAACATGAAAGTGCCGTACTAGTTGTTGTTGTCGTCGAAGCAGCACGGAATCAAACATTTCCAAGTTCAGCCGGTCTGCATCATGTGCGTCTAATGAATGTCACGGTCAAGACTCAAGAACAGGCTCGAGGGCCGAGGCCGAGCTGTGTTATCCCCAATTTTGCGGTTTCAAACATCATGCATCATGATTAACCCGACTAGCTCATGGTTCATGGACGCATAAGAATTGTGAGAGATAGAAGTCGACGATGACATCTTAGTTTCATGAGTTAGGGAAAACTCACCGTGTAAAGCAGTGCACCAGACCTTATGCGTGCGTAGACATTGTATTGCTTCAAGCGTTAGGTGGAGTTTGCACCCAGTCGCTTGGCAGTGTGTGCACAGCTACGTCAGAGCATACTACCGTACGGCTATAAATCTCCAAAAATTCGCCCCAAAATGCCCCAGAAATTCCCCAGAAACCATGAATCTTACCTTCCAAGACCAAAAGCACCCACTCAACTCCAATCTCATCAATGACAACGGTGTCGTGCTCTACAATATACACTCTCCTCGAAAATTATTTGCTAGTCGCAGCACAATCACGAAACTCGATAGTCAGTCTCACTCACGCCAGGTATCAGAAATTGAGCTGCACGGTTGGCGTTCGGATAAAGTAATGTGTGGGGCAGGCGAGATACCGGTGACAACATCTCTTATGAAGAGGTGAGACGATCTTGAAGTTTTGTGAAGAATAGACGTTATTCATGGACTCGATCGACACTAGAAAAGTAGAATTTAGAGCCTCGGACAACCAGCAATACGAATGGAAGCACGACGCAAATGGTATGATGAGGGTGAGATATTCGTTCATTACTCACAACTGCACCCTTTAAACATCTCTTTAGCTTGTCTCCGTACATCATCCGAATTCCGAAGTTGCTTCATTTGACCCCGGAAGCAGCGGAGGTCTGTTCAGCACCAAACGCCCTGCAATTCTACGGATCAGCAACCATGGACTCCGTGTTGTAGATGAGATAGTCGCAACCTTCGTTTATAGCAAGAAGAGCAGAGAGAAATCCCAACAATCAGCGTTGGCGGGTGGAGTGGCTGCAACGGCTGCTGTATAAGAATCGCGGGGCTTTCAGGAAATCTGTGTATTACATCGATATCAACGCTGCAATACCAGATCTGTACAGTGATTGCGTAGGCAAAGCGTCCCATCATACTTTCATAACGCAGCCTAAGTCCACAGAAACAAGCAAATAAGATGGACTCAAGCATCGAAATGAACTGATCAAACTGAAAGCGAACATTAAAGCTGTTGAGTAAGAACTAGAAAAAAGCGGAATATACCTTGAAACCGTCATCGCCTCTTGTCTGCTTCAACGACATAGAATTCGTCCGATGTACGCGAAGCATACTTCAACAAAGCCCTGCCAGTCTCTGTTACCTCTTTTTCTTCTTCCTGCACTTCCTCTTCCGCCCCGTCGCCCAAAACGGGCCGTAGTTCTGAAAGCTGAACCCCTTCCGTATTCACCAACTTCACTGCCTCTACTAACCTCACCAGCTCTTCCAGCTCCTTTTTGAGCTTTATAAATTCTGGCGTACCCTCTTCGGGTGGTATAAGCGCAGATAAATTATGAAGGTGTTTGAAAGTCTCAGGAGAAAGATGGGGTTTGGGATATGAAGACAAAAGCTCATTGACCGACCAAACCGGTTCTATTGGAAGACCGTAAGAGTCAGTTTCATGCACTGGGTTTGATTTGGATGACTTGAAACGAGAAATTGTCAGAGTTCGCCATGGAAGACGATGGCGAACTGGCAACCTGAGCATGCGGGAAAGAGTTTTGAGCTTTGGGCGCTTCGGCCTTTTCATTTTTTCCCTTCTTTCCACATTCATCGACTCCCGACATTCATTATGTTTTGGACGTCGATAACACGCTCAGCTTCGCCTGTAAATGTCGAAAAAGCTTTGCAAAAGCTTTTACCCAACAAACTTCCTCCGTCACTGGTCCCGCGCCCCGGCAATTTGTATGAAGTTTTGTCGCGAACGCCTTCAGGAGGCATAGGAAAGCGCGTTTACCAGCTGCGTTGGTCAGAAAAGAATATACATGACTGCTACTGGGTTGTGACACGGTCAAAATTTAAATGCGAGGGTAAACACGGGAAGGCTTGGGGAGTATTACATTGGAAAGGTGAGCTTGACCTCGAATCGCTCGGTACCGAACCTTATCTTGAACAGGTGTGCCAGTCAGCCAAAAGGAAGAGAGAATCAAAGGATCCCTAAAATATACGTGGGCAGAAGGGCAGTCAACTGCGACTGTATGTGATTGTATCCAGCTCTCAAGGTTGCTCCTAACTTGAAATTTCTAGGCTACCACATCACCTTCTGCGACATCGTCATGACCCACGATTGTCCGCGGTTTATTCCGACTGTTTCTACCTTACACGACATATGTATCTTAATTACGCCAAGTATACCGGCTCCACTAGAAAACACGGGCCTATTGGCTTTGTTCGAAATTCGGGAACACCCAAAGCTTCGGGAACATGGCTTAATTCTATATTCGAGCTTGGGGGCGATGAGTCGATTCTAAGCTCAACAAGTACAGCTGGGTTTGCTGACGGTGTACTATTGATGAAAGAAGCTTTTTTGATAATGTATTGTCGCCCGCGAAAGAATATAAACAGACCCTGCTGACACCTTCAGTGCCACTGAAAACTCCTCTCTTCAAATTGAGCTCGGTATATGGATATAGCAGGCGCCTGGGTGAATAAAGTCTTTCCGAGTCCCGTAGTATTCCGAGTCAAGAGCTTTGCAACTCCTGCTGTTCGGAACAAGATAAAAGTATAGATTGCAACATTACTACTTGATCAGATAATACTTCCCGTAGGGGCGCCCGGGAGACGAGGAGCCAAAGCACTGGCTTGAGCGGTCTGCCTTCGTTTACGGTGTTCCGCTAATCGCACTGTAGAGAGAGATTGAGGGAAAAAGAATGACTGTACTCTGTGCGACTCACTAGAAAAGAGATCCCGATGTAGAGTAAATCGCTGATGAGTTGCAGGAGGGGTTTGAGGTGTCGAAGGAGACAGGGATCCTGGTAATTTGGGCGACTTTGATGCTTCCTTCTCCTTCTTCTCATCGTCCTTCTTATCGGACTCCTTGTCCTTGTCCTTGTCCTTTTCCTTGTCAGCCTTTTCCTTTTCCTTCTCCTTCTCCTTTTCCTTCTCTGCTTTCCGTTTCTGTTTTTCTTCCCATTCCTCCTTCACTTTGGCAATCTCCTCAGGACTCAGACCTAATTTACGTGCCCCACTTGCCCCATCGGAGCTTTCACCGACCTGAGTTGCAAATCCACGGTCTGAAAGGTGGCTCTCGCATACGTAGAAAAAGTCGACAGTGTTTACGGTGGCTAGCACCTAAGACCTTGGAGAGCCGATCGTCAGTGCCGTTGGGTGAGGAGACCAAGTAGGTAGCACCGTAGTAGTAGGTTGAAAACAAATCCAGCAAGCTTTCGGTGTGCCAGTTGCTCTTTTGTAATACAAATTTGTGAAGGACATGGGTGAAAACCGGAAAGACGCGTGGATTTTCGGAATTTCAGCGATGATCCAAATCGGAACGTTCCGATGATTTGCTCTCAAATCGATTATAAGTACCGCAACCTTCTGACCCAGAGTCTCACAAGAATTTCCCAACTTTCATCATGTCTGATACCACTGGAAAGCCCATTAAATGCAAAGCAGCCGTCTGCTGGGGGGCTGGTGAACCTCTCAAGATTGAAGAAATAGAGGTAGCACCTCCTCGCGCTCATGAAGTTCGTATTCGTATCCTTTACACTGGTTCGTTCTTTCCGATCTGTTCGTACCCATCATTCTCTAATCTAAATCCAGGTATCTGCCACACCGACGAATACACTCGCAGTGGTAAGGATCCAGAGGTAATTCGGTTTGTTTGCATGTCTCACGAGTCCGCTATTCATTCGACGCGATCCTTCATCTAGGGTTTATTCCCTGTTATTCTTGGCCACGAGGGTGGAGGAGTGGTAAGTCCGAGTCAAAGTTGCTCTTTGATCTCTACCGATCTTCAAACAAGGTCGAGTCCATTGGTGAAGGCGTCACCAGCGTTGCTGTAGGTGACCATGTCATTCCCCTCTACACCGCCGGTTTGTGCCCTCCTCGCGCTTTCCTAGCCAAGCTGACCAATCCACTACGTCATTAGAGTGTCAAGAATGCAAATTCTGCAAGAGCGGCAAGACCAACCTTTGCGGTAAAGGTGAGCACCTCTACTTGGATTTTTTGCCACTGTCACTCAAATCGCAAGTCCAGTTCGAGCCACCCAAGGCAAAGGATTGATGCCCGACAACACCAGCCGTTTCACCAAAGATGGTCAACCCATTCACCACTTTGTTCGTATCCGTACCGTCCAACTCGTTTGAAGCATGATTGATAACATCCTACGTAGATGGGAACATCTACTTTCTCGCAGTACACTGTCGTTGCTGACGTCTCTGTCGTCGCCGTCGACAAAAAGGCTCCCCTCGAGAAAGTTTGTCTCCTGGGATGCGGTATCACAACTGCTTGGGGTGCTGTTGTCAAGCAACCTGGCATTAGTACGTATTGTGTCTAATACCTGTGCTTTTTCTAAATGCATCTCCCAGAGGGATCATCGGTCGCCGTTTTCGGTTGTGGTGCCATCGGCCTGGGAGTCATCGCTACCTCTGCTCTCGTCGGCGCCAGTAGCATCATCGCTGTTGACACCAACCCCGGAAAAGAATCATGGGCAAAGAAGATGGGTGCCACACAGTTCGTCAATCCTTCTACTCTTCCCGAGGGCAAGAAGATCCAGGATCATCTGGTCGAGATAACTGATGGAGGACTTGACTTTACCTTTGACGCAACTGGAAACGTATGTAGACATCTCTCCCTTTCTCTTCTCTGTCACTACTGAACGCAGTTTCCATAGGTCCATGTCATGCGCGCTGCGCTCGAGGCCTGTCACAAGGGATGGGGTGTTTCTACTATCATTGGAGTAGCTGCTGCTGGACAAGAAATTACCACACGACCGTGAGCTGACTTTTTTGCATAAGTTTGTAGAGAGCTTCGTCTGAAAAGCGGCACAGATTCCAATTAGTCACCGGGCGTGTCTGGCGTGGGACTGCGTTCGGCGGTGTCAAAGGAAGGACTGAAATCCCTGGACTTGTTGAAGGTTTGCGGATCAACTCGAGTGTGCAGAATCGGAATAACCTCGTATTTCTTCTAGATTATCTCAAGGGCAAGGTCAAGATTGACGAATATATCACACACCACAGAAAATTCTTGGAAATCAACGATGGTTTCCACGATATGCATGTAAGCACATTCTCCTTGCCTTCTTCCCACTCACGTTTTGACATAATTGTTCTAGGGGGGCGACTGCATTCGTTGTGTGGTGGATATGACTACTCTTTGAAGTCCTGCATGAGCAAAGCCACAAAGACATTGTAAAGATACTGTATCCTTATCCAATCCAATTATATACGGGAAAACAACGGTTCAAACTGAGATCCCTAACAAGATAATTGTCCTGGTCTACATTCTACACACCTCGGTCAACCATAACTCGATTATCTCTGCCCAAAATTGCTCGCCAGAGTAATCGCAACGCCGCATTTACTTCTCGCCTTCGCACGCCGCTTCTTTTCCACATAAACCGAATGAAACCAAGAAGACAGACTAGAAAAGAGAGGTCCAGGCACAATCGCCTCAAAACCACCATTGACGGTGATCTATTCTCATTCCTGGAAAAGAAGCGAGAAAGACGTTCCATGAAACGGGAAAAGGGATTGAGAACCAATGACCACATCCCTAGGTCATCAAGGTCCCATTCCTCATGTGGTAAATGCGGCGAGCTTCCTCGACCCCACGTCGGTGTTCCCCTTGGACTTGTTCCAAGCTGAGGTCTCGAAGACAGAATAGAAACGGACTCGAGAGATTCTAAACGTTCGTTGACAGCTGCGAGTTGCGACTGAACACTTTCGATGGCCCGTTCCATTGTCATTCTAGAAGCTGGGCGCACGACACCATATTGCCCGAGGGGCAAAGATTGCGCTTGGTGTCGGTATGGAGGATGGGTAGGGAAAAATCCTTGCGGAGGCGGTGTCATACCTTCATGAGAGGATTCGGAAAATCCCACGTACGAGCTATTGACGGGATAGAGTGAAGAAGGTATGGAGGTTGGAGATGGCTCGGCAAAAGCAGAAGGCGTTTCAAACCCAGGAAGTGGTTGTATGGCGGGCACACCATGAACAGGGGGAGGAGACATGGCTAATGAACCAGCCATTGGCGTTCGGTATCGATGCGAAGACAAAGAAGATTGAGGTCGATTAAGTAGTGACGCTCCGAGCCCTTGCTCTGGACGACTGGGTAGCTCATTGGCTTGATCCTCCCCTTCCTTTTCTTCTTCTTCTCCATCATCGTCAGTTTCAGACTCTGAAGTTTCAGCCTCTGGCTGTGAGCGACGTTGACTCTGTAAGGACTGCGTCTGGCTCGCATGGATAAAATCGGAGCCGCGCACATCTCCGCCGTCGGACGAGCCGGAGGAATCTGATTCTAGTGAGTGAGAGGCAACTGATCCTACAAAAAAGACCTAGTGAGCAAACGAACAGTGTCGAAACGAACGATCCTCACTATTCACAACAATGTGCGCTGCATCCCCATTATATGACTCCAACTCTTGAACTAAATTCCTGGCCATCGTCTTGTCGGAGTACTTCCGAAGGACCTTGAAGCCACAGTAGATGAACAATTTATCTTGATAATAGAAATGGTAAACCATACTTTCAACAAAGCTTCGACATAGAGCCACTTGGCTTCATATGAACTCAAATCTTTGTGCTTTGCCCACGCATCCCTTGGGAGGATCTCATCAGCGGTGAGTTCAATTGGGCAGAGGGTGCCACACACACCATTTTGCCCGCCCTAGCATGTCCCACATTCCAGGTCTCGGTGACTTGACATTTCCAACGGTAGCTAGAACGTTCTCAATATCCGGACTAGGCGGGGCTACCGAACCAGAGTAAGTTTACCTTGCTTGTAAAGACTGCGTAAATAAACAAAAATTCAGCGACGTAGCATTTTCAAAACTGTAGATTTCACACCTATACATAGTAAGCTTTTCCTCATAGTCGGTTTGTATCTACAAAAGAACCGGTAAAAATCCATAGCCGTATACAGGCTTGCACGCCAACACTGACCGGGCCCGTTTTGGGCAAACCTTGGACAATTTCCACCGCGCGGTCAAACTGAGCATCTAGAAGGGACATGATGGGGAGCTTTATGAGATATTGAGACTACAGCACTTGGAAAGGATGGAATCATGAACAGCGTAAGTCAGTAAGTCATGTCGCACGTGAAATCAATAGCCGGAGGTCGCATGGCGCTAATGATAGATAAGATAATCCTCCCGATTAGATTAAGCGCTCAATTGTCTGTCCAGCGGGGTATATATTAATAAGTTTCGTGTCGTTAAGGATCTGACAGAACTACTAACGATTCAAGTCCAAAGTACGTATCGAAATTAGGTTTAACTGCTACTGTAAGCGAGTATTCATGCAATCCTGGTCCTGAGTCCTCCGCGTTGCGATATTCTTTAATTTTCTATCCAACCAATATACACGCAACAACCCCATGAAATTTCTTTTGATAGGTTCCATTATTGAAGCACTCCAGGGTCATGCAGGGGAGTATACATTGAGACCAGGGTTTAGCCATTCAAAAGTGGCGACACCCTCATAGCTTTGTTCTCCCTTCTTTCCCCCTGAAATTGAGCCTGTCCATCGTTGGTAGATAGCCGTGTTTGGATTCGCTCCTGTCGGTTTCATCTCGAACTCGAACTCGGAGCCATCTTCCAGCACATAGCTCAAAGTCCAGCTGGAAGGTGCGACGGTCCCTTCCGCGCCGGCCATTGATCCTTTAGGCTGGACGATACTGATGTCTGTTGTCTTTGACCCATTCATGGCGCATTGATTCTGCAACACAGCCTGGTCAGTGGCGAGATACCCTGTGTTGAAAGCAACAGAAGAGTTGACAGGTGCTGCAGAGACGTAGGAAAGTGTGTAGGGTCCTACTTCCGCGAAACCAAAATACCACGAGGAAATGAATTCGTTCAATGCAAAAGGCATGAAATTCTGGTCGTGATAGCCATTGCCCGTGAACTTGAGTCGAGTTCCATTGATCGTGACATCGACATCTGCTATGCCACCTTGAAACGATGCGCGCCGTGAGCACTTGATACATGATTGCAAAACGGAAATCACAGTCTTCTCACCAGGTATTGAAACAGCCCAGCCAAGCTGAGTGTAGAATACTTGTTCCGCCTCATTCAAAGTTCGAGTTTCAGGCCCGAACCCCGTAAAGTAGGGATCGTTGGTGACATTGCACCCATAATGATTACCTCGATTACTGATGAATTTCATAGTGCCAGATATCCCATATGGCGCATCGGATGCGTTGAAAGTAACCTGCATTGTTTTAAGGTCGGAGGAGATCTGGAAATTTCCCGTTGATCCCCAAGTTCCTGTGACGGCGTTGCCATTTCCTTCAGTAATATCTCCAGATGTAGCTGGGATGGTAATAGCGAAGTCAGAGCCTTCTCCACCAAAGAATCCATTTATAGCGATGTAGTACTCTGGAAGAGAACTGTGGTCGAGGTCGGCCAGAATGGGATACCCTATCATTGGTGTAGGTGAGGCTGAATTTAGGATAATCCTGAATGTAGGTACCTTGGTAAAAAAGAAATTGGAGAACAGGACCTGGGGTCCCAGGAGATGCAGGAGCAGGAGTACCAACGGCGCTCCCCCACCACCACTCAACAGCGTTGTTGGTGAGATTTGGGTGGATATACTGTCCATCGAAGGAGGCAGCGTTGACAATACCAATAAAAGTTGTAACAACTGTGATTGAGATGTCAGCGCTGACATCGACAAAGCATCATGCAGTGTCAACTTACTCGAAGCAACAAGCAGGGAAATGTCTGTCTTCAACATGCTTGCAAGTGAGGGTAGTAGAGAGGAAAGAGACAAGTCGGGGCAGCTGCACATCCATGATGCTAGCATTGTGTTTATATACTGTCGTCGGAAAATAGAATCTCGTAGTGTACTTGCCGTGTATGAGAAATCTCACATATGGTTGAAGTTTGTTTCCGCATAGTGACTTCCTGATCAAGATGCAGATCACTGTGAATGGCTTCCGGCATAGAACAAACCGCCACGGGCGGAGCCCTGAAAGGGGGGGATATAACCTGTGTCGGGATCCATCTGAAAAGTCGACATCGGGAAGGCAAGGCCCAGTAACGATGACCAAGAGTCGGTGAGAATTCTCGAACCTGAGGCTGAAGAGGAGATAAAATTGAAAAGTCAATCAAATGAGTGACTACCTTAACGCGATCTATTCATGACAGTCCGGTACAAGAGAACCAGTCTAAAGGTGCATATACTCAGCCCCCGCTCGGCACAGATTATGACGAGAAGCGAAATGAATCCGTTGGAGGTGATAAAACTTATCCGTTGGTTTGCGTATTCGAGCTCGGACTTGAAGGTGAACGCGGTTACGCCGCTCTTCCGGAACATTGTGCTTTGACAGAAAGCCGTGAGCCTGTATGGAAAAACATCAGTTCGAGGGAAGGGTACCTACCTTGCCTTAGTACGCGTAAGCGTAAGTGTGTATCCGACCTTGGACTGCGGCGTCGTTATCCGACGGTGCAGAAATGCACGCGCTTAGAACGCATGGCACGGCCGGATGCGATATTCACGGTTATTGAACAAAAATATCCAATGCTTCGAGAACTTGCCGAGGATTATCGAAATGCAAACCTATAGCGCATCGCCTGCTATCGGTAGCGTTGAATCAGCAGCTGAACTACTGTACTCGCTAGTCATAGCGACTGCGCATCAAGATGAATGCCTACAGGTGACAATCGTATCCAGTGAAAAAAATGACCGCAAATATGGTCAAGCTGATCAATTTCGACGTCAGCACTAGATGATCCTCTCCGTTTTGTCCCGAGACTTTTTCCTCGCATCAGCCATGCAAAAAGAGCAATCGGTTCATCGCAAGAATCTGACCTCCGAAACCGGGCAAACGCTCGCCGGGTCGACGCGCAGTCTCTTGTAAGCTTGGTCAGTAATAATCTTCGATCCTCTGTCGTCGTTTTGAATGTACCGTCCACATTGTGCGTGTCGAGCTCGGTATTTCTTCGGATTCGAAAATTTAGCAACTTCAGCATTAGGAAAATCAAACGACACTATGTACCGTATTTCCTCCAAATCTTGTGTTACATGTGCATGTCAAATGATCAACACGGTATTATCGAGATCATCTAGATACACTATGCCTGGATTGACTGTACTAGTGTCGGCGATGGGTGGCGTGCAATGTAATGGAGAATAACCATGCATTTCTTCAAGACGTCGTTTGGTTCGATGACGAGGCTGACTGGGAGCGGAGGTAGCAGGGATTTCGTTGCGCAGCCTGTCAATACGTACTCAGATCAAGGGAGGCTGCATTCCAGGGCTTTCAATATCGAGTTGAGAGGATGGACGTCTGGAAAATAGGAGCTGAAAAAGTCAGCTGTGGGCGGGCCGCTCAAACCCCGGCTGAGCAAATTCAATTTTACAGTTGCCAACAACGTTCACTGTGTTGTGCTCTGGTTCTCTTCAACGCCGAATCCATATCATATACGCTTCTAATATCTTCCAGAAGAAACAAGGTCATTGTTTTATCGTTACTGGTTGCCTTTGGTCAACCTTTACTTTGGTCTATTTGTTATCGAACCGCACAGACAGCACGACGCTGAACGGCTTACGGTGAACAATCAAACATTTCCTAAAATTTTTATCAGATACTTAAACCTGACTAGATACAAGGACATTCATGAACAAGAACCCATTCGTCGCTCAGCCGACATATACACCTGCTCCACCTTTACCTCCTGGTCCTCCCCCACCGCAGCCAACACAGCCGGACTATTCTGCATATTGGGCGGCGGTACAGCAGCAGCAAGCCCCCGCTGGGTCGTATGCCCAGCAATGGCCTGCTCAGGCTCCTCGACCCACACCCGAACAAAATGCCTTGTACGCGAACTATGGATACGGAGCTCAATGGCAGAGACAGCAACAGCAGCAGCAGCAGCAGCAGCCCCAACAGTTTCACACTCCCCCTCCTGTGGTGCAGCCTCCACCACCTCAACCCGCTCCCGGCTACAATCCCTACCAGCCAGCTGTCACTTATGCTCAACCTTACGTTCCGCAAGCTCCTCAGGCTATGACACAGACGCCTTACAATCCCATGGGAAGGCCTTTACAGCCTCCTTCTCAGCCTATGTTTAATCCTCATATCCCCCCTCAGCCTGTACCACCCATACAGCCGCAACAGCAGCAACAAAGGCATGGTAATCACGCTTCCCTACAACATCAGCCCCCCGCTAAACGGCAACGTTTTGATGGACCTCCAGCGCAGCAGCGCCAGACAGGTCAACAACAACAATTCCAACCCCCCCTTCCACCCAGTCAGCCTCATTCCGGTGGTCGTGGCGGAGGTCCTGGTTCGAATCAGATGCCACTAGGTGGTCGGGGTGGGCGAGGTAACAGCATCGGGAACATGGGACGGGGTAGAGGAGGGTCGATGAACCCAGGTCGCGGAGGAATGAATAACCGGAATGTTCGCGGAGGAGGCAGCTACAATGCTGGCCCGAATAATGCTGGTCGCGGAGGAGCAGGTCTGAGAGGTCACAATTCTCGAGGTCATCTTGGTGGAAATAAAGATTATCACAACCGACGAGGTGGATCGTTCAATAGTGGTGGCGGATCCTTTTCACATCAGAATACCTCTTTCCGTGGAAGGGGATTCTCTCATTCGAATTCAAATCGGTCGCATGGAAGTAATACCAGCGTGTTTGGTAAGGAAGCTGCTGCACCGGGCTCGACACTTTCTGGTAAGAAAGACGAAAATAGGAGGACCCTCACTGATTTCAAGATGGTGGGATTAGAAATCCCTGATCTGTCATGGAGTTGGGGTTTAGTGGGCAGCAAGATTGGTGATGACGTCAAGGCCGAGGACATTGACCAGTTGACGCAGGTGATAGTCAAGGTGGAAAGCATGGAGGACGATACTCTGGTTATGAATTCCAGTGATACAATCGCGAGCGAGACAAAGAACGAGTCGAGTAGCTCTCATGCTTCTTTAGATGACTCTGAACGCAAGGACACAGACGCAGAGCTTAAGAGCAGCTTCAATGGTGCACCGCATTCTCGTGTACGAATTTATTTCCACACACCGGTGTCCGCGGATGATTCTCATCCTATACTTCCTAATTCTTTTTCCATTGGTACCCTTCCCTCTGATTCTCGCAAGGGGAAGCGAAAAAAGCTGGATGATGACGAAGATGGTGATGGAGAAGATGGTCGGCGGCCTGCCCCGCATATCAGCGACGATCGTTCCAGTGTTGCCGCCAGTGTTACGCATAGTGTAGCCGAGAGTGGCAGCGAGGCGGACTGGCTCATGGCTGCTATCACTGATGGGGAACAGACGCAGCCCGATCCCGATGCTGATGGGGATGAAGACGACGATGAGCGCCTACACGTGAGCGAGATTGTTGAGTACCATGATACTTTGTCTGAAATGGGTGACGGCGAGGAGGAACATGGCGGTGAGTCACGTCTGCTTTGCGTTCTGTTCCCAGTGATTAGTAGTGTGAATGAGCCTCCATTTGCGAGGCTGCCATGGCGCACGCAACTAACTTTCATTTCAAAGTATCTCAAGGGAATCATGATGGCGCAGAAAATCATAATTCCGTCGATGCTACGCCTGTAACCACTCAGGCTACTGAAATAGATACTGGAAGTATCGGAGCAATGATTGCCGCGGATCCTGAATCTGCCCCTGCTCCTGCTGTCGATACTATCTCCTCTGTCTCTCTTTCTTCTGCTAAGGATGATCAACCTTTGACATCTAGTCCTGCGTCTGTGTCCGAAGCTATCTCCTCCGTTTCTGTTCCTTACGCTTCTCATTCCTACAGTGATGACCATGTCAATCATACTGAACATGCTGATGTACAGGTAACAGCTGCAGATCCAATAGCAAAGCCCATATCGGATTCACTTGTGGCTTCTGCCTCTTCAACTCAAGAGGCAAAAACTCAGCCAGAATCCTTGGACCAAGGTTCTCAAGAGCATTTACCCGAACCTCCAGTGTCTCCAGTATCCAACACGTTGTTATCTACCTCATCCTCGTCCACGTACGGTGACACTAGTTCTCATGCTTCCGTTAAACTGCCAACAACCACCCCATCTGCCAATCGTCTGTCTATATCTTACGCGAGCGGGAATCGACGTATAGTGATCAATGCCGAGGTTGTCGAATCGATGCAAATACATCGTTCCGAGGGTCGTATCGAAGTGAAGCTCCAGTTACAGTACGACGCGGACAAAAACATGCGTGGCATCTTGGTATGTATTCCAGCTCACGATTATCTTACTTCTCTCGTTAATGTTCTTCGTTTACAGGTGGAGGGACGTTCAGATGTTAACAAAGGTTATGCACCTCTTTCCCTACAAGGAAAGGACGAGTCGGAATGGTCCGACTCCACTATCCCCCCTTTTGTTGACGACACAGCATCGAAGACGGTCACTTTGATCGCGTACCTTGATACCAAACGGCCACTTTCTGAGCCCAGATGGCTGAGAACTGGTGACATTCAGGATTGGCTGAAAAGTATATTTGGGCGCATGTTCTGGGTGGCGGGTGATGCCGCCGAAGGTTGGGAGAAGAAAATTACGGTTGTAGACCCTGATCCAGTCAGTACCTCTCGGTCTGAATGTGAAATGACGCTCAAGGTAAATTCTTTACAGCCACCAACCATATGGACTGTCCTCGACGGATGGGTGCAAAATTCTCCGGTCGGGGTGCTCACTGAACGTCAACGTTTCTTGAAAACTCATCTCTCAGAGACTGAGAACATCTTGGAGATCCTCTTGCGTCTTGTTCGCGGCGAGCGAGCGACGGCTTTCTCTTCTTCATCTATGATTTCTGCGCCGTCGGTTTCCGGCCCTCTTTTGTCTGCACTCAGTCAAGGTACGGCCCATGGCTCGCAGCAGACTCACGTATCACTTGCTGTTTTGGCTATGTATCAGATTGGTGTGGAATACGCTACGAAAGCCTCGGGGGAGAGTGGGAAAAAAGAGGTTGACGAACGGATCGGCGAGATTATTCGTTGTCTTCCGTCCCACCTGATCTATAAGAGTTTGGATGGTATCTTCAAAGAGTGGCGTGTGGAAAAGAAAGGTCGATAGACACTGTTCATATGTATTCTTCGTCTAGCGATAGTTGATCGTGCCTTTGGAAAATAGCAAAAGCATCCAGTATCCGTTTTAGTTTCGTTTTCAATCGGGTTAAGAGTACAAAGAGATGAAAATTTGTCAGGTGTCTACATAAGAAATTACTCCGCCATCTGTACATCTTCATCAGTTGAGGCTGTAGGTGCTGGAGCAGCAGCAGCAGGGGCGTCTTTCGGAACCATAGTATCGAGGAAGGGCTGGATGATTTCGCCCTCTAGGATACGGAAACCAACGCCGGACGTTTTCTCGAACTCGCTTGGAGGGCCGACGATACCGATCGAGGTGTTGTTAACGTTCAGATCTTTGTCCTGCTGCAGAGTTTCGCGAAGAGCATGTAGACCGTGTTTGACGAGATCTTCTAATGAACCTAAGATATTTATTTGATAAGCCGAGTTGAGAAAGCCGAACAAAGTACAGGACGTACAATCGGCGAAACTTTCATAATGTTTCTCCAGATATGTCTTTGCACTCTGACTTCTAGCTCCGATTGACATTGCGTAGTATTCGTACGAGTTGCCAGAGGGCGAGAATTCGTAGAGGTGAGGACCGGACTGGTCCTGGCCTATAACGAGAAATCCGACACCGTATGGACGTCTTCCGTATTCTTGCGTGTTCACTTGAGCCTCTACAGAAAGTGGACATCAGGTTGACAAATTTGAGAGCGATTTAGATCAAACTCACTATCTGCGATCGCAGAAACCAGTCGGTTTACGGGAACTGGGCGGTTGAAGGCCATTTTTGAGGACATGGCTTGCTGTCGCATAAAGTTGCTATAAAAAATTATTTGAGAAGAAGTTCGAGTAGGTAAATGTGAGCCGCTCACCTGAGTACACGCGCATCAGAAGTCAGACCAGCAATTGCAATCCCAACATGATCGTCTATTCTGAACATCTTTTGCTGATACGACGCAAGTTCGCCAGTGGACCTCTAGATTGCTGTTTGAGCGGAAGAATAGAAATATTAGATAGTTACGGACCTTGAGTGCCAGAAGAATCGAATGAGTTTTGGAACGGATGCCTACGGCGGCTGAACCTTGCTTGACGGCTTCGAGTGCATATTCGACTTGGTGAAGACGGCCCTGAGGGGAGAAGACGGTGTTATCGGAGTCGTAAGTGTTGCGGAACTGTGAATAACAATGAATAACACGTTCGGATAGGGCTGGTATTCTGGAAACGTACCATGATGGAGAGGTGAAGAATGAAAGCTGCAGCGATTGAATGTTTTGGGTGACGCGTACTGGATCGGGCGCTTAACAAGGGCTTGCGCGTCAGTAGGGCGTCTATTCATTTGGTGGTGCCTCCTCAGAGTAAGATGTTTCTCATTACTTGTTACTGCAAACTCAGATACGGACTGACTGAATGTATTCTAGTAAACTCATCGGGGTCAGTTTGTGAAATTGTGGTATATCTTCATTCCATCCCCAGCACATGCATGTACAGCGCCCTTCAATACTTACTTACTGACGACTTACATGGATAATTACTAGGTTCTGTTGAAATGCTCTGTTAAAGAAGAATCGATTTCTTTGAGGTATATACACGATATAAGCTTTAAAAGTCCCTTGGTCAACGCGTTGAACGTGACCCGGGCCGCCTCTGCCCGGTTCTTGTCTGTGACAAGACGCGCCTGTGATTATTGTGACCGCAACGTTTACTCTTCCCTCGTCCTCTCAGAAACTCTGCACTCGGCTATCACGCTGGTCCCTCCAGTCCTGAAAGCCGCTTAGTTTTACTCGCTGAGCGATGGCCTCACCATCTTCTTCTGCCCCTTCCACTAAACCCCCTAAGAGGACCTACGGTCGAGCCAAGCCAGCCATCGCGGCCTCAGTTTCTACCTCATCTCACCGCATTTCCACGTCCATTTCCAGCGATATCTCCTCTACATATACCTCCTCAGATGCGCCAGCAGAGGTCCCAGCCTCTTCTGAAGCGTCGAATTCGTCACCTCTTGCGGCTGCCGATGCTGGTCGAGTCAGTGAAGCCGGGGCCAGCAAAGACGCGTCAAACAAGCATAAATGGGATTGGGAAGCTAAGCTGAAGCAATTGGACGAGAGCGGGGACGAAGAAGAAGTGATTAGCTTACCAAAGGGCGCGGTTCCTTTACTGGAAATAACCGGGCATGGGCCGGGCCCTTTGTCTCCAGAACAAAGGAATCGCAAAGGATTGCATACTTCAGTGTCTCCAGACCGCGCCACTGAGCCTTCATTATCTCAAGACGCTTCGTTCGGCTCGCTTTCTACCCAGACTGCATCGTCTGTGGGAGCATCGCAGAAAACTTTGGCGTCGTCCCCCTCACCAACATTGAAATCCCATCCCCTGAAACGCGTCTCTAAACAAAAGAGGGTCGTCGAATCTGACGCAGAAAGTGATTTGGAAGGACAGAACAAGAGCTCGAATTCCTCTTCTCCAGTAAAAGACGCGATTAATACCCCCAAAGGTCGCTCTTCGAGTACACCTCCCACCTCCGACGAAGAAACCAGCATGCCTTCTGCAAAAAGAAAGCCTAACTCGAAAGCAAAATCGACTACAACTAGAAACCCTCTTGTGCTCGAGCCTGCCGTCGATCTGGATCGATCAATGGCCAGCAGTAAGAAACGACCCCAATCCAACAAAGTCAAGGTGTGTTACTGTGGTGCTTTGCGTGGGATGCAAGCTCAGCTATTCGTTGCTCATCTAGCCACCAACAAAAAAAGAACGCAGAGAGACAGAGATCGAGCGACAACGTCTTCTCGCTGAGAACAGTGCTTCGATCTCTCGAACAACCGGTTCCTCTAGATTGACCGTGCCGAACTTGTTGAGTAAGGTGTAAGTTTTCGAAAATCTCATCTCATTGTGCACGCTCCAAGTCCTCACTTAATCCTCCAGTGCTAAACACGGTTCCTCTTCCAGAACACGGCCTTTGAAAGGAGAGTACTCGCTGGATCCTATCTCAGACTTTTCGTCGCCAAAGGCACCTGTCGACCGCGACTCAGAAGGTGTCGATCCTGACACGAGTCGGGATTTTGATTTTCCAATGGAGCTTCCTCCTGTTGCCGAATCTGACGACGAGCCATTGCCTGACTTGGATCAAATACTCCAGGAAAAGAAAGCTAAGGATCTCAAGGCCAAGAAGCTGCTCCTTCTTCAGCGGCAGCAGCAGCAACAAGATGCCTTCAAGGCAGATGACGATGATGACGACGACTTGGAAGTTGTGGATGGCCCAAACATCAGTATGCAGGTCGCTGTCAAAGAAGAGGCCGAGGCTAGAAAGTCTGGGCGACCCAGTCTGACGGCGA
Organism: Collybiopsis luxurians FD-317 M1; assembly: GCA_000827265.1. Taxonomy (NCBI): domain Eukaryota; kingdom Fungi; phylum Basidiomycota; class Agaricomycetes; order Agaricales; family Omphalotaceae; genus Collybiopsis; species Collybiopsis luxurians. The sequence continues at coordinate 633,868 of KN834758.1, read as the reverse complement.
GTGAACGAATACTGCAAAAACACGCCGGGATATCAACGTCGCGTCGTCCGACTGAAGTCAGGTCTACTACCCAAGCTCGTAATCCCGGAGAACTCAGTATGGTTTTGATGAGGAATGTCCGGGAAGACAATGCACGTCGATCCAAGGAGAAGGGTGAGGAGTGGGTGAGGAGAGGGGGAAAGCCATTGGACTCTGAGATTCCAGTGACTGAAACGCGTGGCATTGAGTGGTATGCTCAACAAGCGTTGGATAATGCGGGAAAGACCAAGGCAGAAACAGAGGAGGGGGGAGAGGAAGAAGATGAGGACGATGAAGAGTGGACTCCTGCACTGCGAGGGTCTGCGAGTCCCGAGCCTCAAGAGTTAGGTAGTGGCGATGAAGACAACGAAAATGAAGGCGAGGAGGACCAGGATGTCACCATGGTTGCCGAAGAGGATGCTTCTACCCAAGATGAAGCTCCTTCGAGACGTTCTAACCGAAATGTGATTGGCTCGGACACTGAGGACGAAAATGACGAGAACGTCCGTCCGCAGCTTGGAAGAGTCCTCGTACCAGACTCGATGATTTTGGATTTGCCAGCACCCCAAGTCCCACATCGCCAATCAGATTCTTCCTGCGATGGAGCGACTGAGGATGAAGGCGATAAGGAGAATAATGATCGGCTTATGTACGACCGCGGTGAAGACAAGGAGAACACTGCCGTTGTCCGATATGGGCTTTCTAGCCAAGGCAACAGCGGCACGAGGCCTTCTCTGGGACCACGTCAAACCTCGCTGCTCAATCTCGAGGAAGGTTTAGCGAGTCGCCTTTCAATGTCTCCTGGCCCTGGGGGTTATTCCACAGACGAGGACAAGGAAAACCCCCGTAGTCCGTTGAAAACCCTCAGCGTGACCGACATCGCTCCCGCTCCTGTTCCCTTTGCTGTCAGGCTTCAACGATCAGCTCAAGCCATCACCGCAGACGAAAATTCTGAGCCATTGTCACCTACCTTTGCTCCTCCCATTTCCCGACAACGCCAAATCTCTGGTTTCTCCCAGTTTTCGGACGATGGAGAGGGGGCTCAACCGAAGAAACTTGAAGCAGGGTTTTCGGACTTCTTCGACTCTGACACGCAGAAGCCCTCGTCGTCTCGTCCCGCGTTCGGGACCTTCAAGGAACCTTCGCAGGTAAACGAATTTGGAAGATTGAAGTAATTAATGTACTGACTATTTCCATTGCCAAAGACAAACAAATTCTTAGCGAAATTGAGAAGGAATGACTCTCTCAGCCTCACCCAAGATATTGGCTTGCAACCCGCACTTGAGGTTGATGAGAGTCTGAAGCGTCAAGCAGACCAAGTATTCGAGAAGGAGCAAGAATTCCTTTTAGACGGCGCGAACAAGTCAACGAATAACGAGCCGGAGCTATACATCAATGACCAAGGGTATGTTTCAGTCTCCTGAATGTGGTACCACATTGATGCTGACATGATCGTGCAGATTCCTTACGCAAACGCGCCCCGCCGGTAATGCGGAAGTCTATCGTCCTAATCCAGCTCAGTCTCAAGCGTTCTCGCAACAACATGCATCGGCTACACAGCTATCCATGACTCAAACTAGAACGCCATTCCGTGAACTCTCAACGGCTGACTTGATGGAGGATCTGTCTGAACCGTCTACCCGCCCTCGGCGCCTCATGAAGCGCAGGTCACCGTCACCTCTGAGCTCTGCATTCCCGTCAAACTTGGAAAGAAAGCGTGCCTCTACGCCCTCGCCTCTTACCAATGACATTTTCAAACGACCAGAGCGAGTGGATCGACCGAGAGCTGACAAACCTCGACGAAGATTGGAGAAATCAGAATTCATTGAAGGGGAGGCGCAGGAAAGTGACGAAGATGAGATGTTTGGCTTTAGGAAGGCTCGAGAGGCAGACGAAGAGGATGGAGAGGACCAAGACCAAACGCTCGAGACCTTGGTAGATGACAAGGCGATGGATCAGACCGAGATAGCGGAGGAAAGAGTCGTGGAAAAATACCAGTAGGTGTTCCTCGCTCTTCATTGTGTCTGTGTACTGATCGTTTTGCAGGGAGCACCTCCAAGCAGACGATGCTCGCAATGAAGAGCTTGCCAATATGGCTGTTGGTGGTCAACTTCGTTATGGCAAAAGAGCACGCGATCAGGCTGGTATAGATGACAGCGATGACGACTCGGAAGAAGATGAGAAGAATCGTCGCATTCGAAGGAAGATGAAGGAACCAGAGCTCAGAGGAGATATCAAGTCTTTGGGTACGTTGACGTTGGATATGCCTTTTTTTCGGTTCTCTCAATGTCGGACTATAGCTGAACATGACGCCACGCGAGCGTTTGCTGAACATTACCGGGCAGGTATCAGGGACGATATAGACGAGTTGGCATTTCTGCGAGATGACAGCCAAGATGTTGTTATGACAAGTATGAGCCATCAGGACGAAGAACATGCAGACGCGCAAAGCGACGAAGAAGACGATGAGAATTACGTCACTCCAGGCGAAATTGCACGTCAAGTACGAGAGTTAGCGCAGAATCCAGAGGTTTGTCGTTTAACATGATACTTTTGGCTTGATACGGGCGTAATGATTGATTTGTTGTTGACTTTTTCAGGCTGAGCGTCAAACCATAGACCCTTACGACACAAACTTTGTGGACGCAGGTATTGATGAAGATGACGACCTCCCTAAATTCCGAGTTGCCAAACCAAATCGCGATCCTCGGAGTGCTCGAAGAGCTCCTGTAGACCAGTTCGATGAGGATGCTTCACAGGTACGTGTTGGATTGTCCTTTCAATGAATGGATCTAATATATTGTGTGTGCAGAGCTTTAGGTCAGAATCGATGATAGATGAGCGAGACCGCTCCAGGATGAAGGCATTCGTCAAGGGCGAAAATCAGAAAATGGCCAGTCGCACTCGATCTGGAATAGGCATTTCAGTCACGGGAAACCACAAGACCAATGCGAAAACTGGGGTAGCTTCGCGAAGTCGGAACAATCCATTGAATGAAAAGAAGCCCCAGCCTGTCAAAGCTGCCCCAAGCGTGTTGAATTTAGTAGATCGTAAGGATCGTTTCCAGTAACTCGCGCCAATAAGTACCTCTTTTGTGGTCTATTTTACATTCGTTTTGATTTGTCGTCGCTATCTTGCTTGTTCTGTTACGTGCACAGAACCGGACTTAATTTACCAGTAAATATCCAAATGTAAATCTCTACGACAACTTGTGACCAAGTTTGAAGAAGCAAAAAAGGGGGGAGCGAGGTAAGGTATACTGATGAAGAGGTCAAATGAAGGCGAAGTGTTACAATTTATGTCAAGCGTTTCCCAAATGCACTATCTGAGCAAAAACCACTCGTTTACTGGGTATAAGAATACAGGAGCCTGCAATAGGTATCCACCAAGAATGAACCGCGAGCCGTCAAGCCAAAGAGGTCAATGGTATTGTTTTCCGAAAGATCTGCCAAACCGTAACCAAGGTGCTTTTGCTGCTCGGGGTTGGGGAATGGTATATGTTCGTGAAGCCTGACGCGAATGGGAAGCACTCCTTCGCTGTTTTCGATTAGTAGTTTGTATCTGGTGGTGAATCATAAGAATAGAGACGGTGTTTGACTCAAACTACTACATACCTTATGCCGGAGTAGGATGAGTTTTGCCATGTTAGCGGGAGGACCGCTTTCTCTAAAGGGGTTACCTGTCGCAGAGTCAATGAAGTTGGTAGACAACTGGGTAATGGTGAGACGAACGAGCAGCGACGACAGCGGGAGTTGATTCGTGAAAATCGTCGTCGGTGGATAGTAACAATCCCGGCATGAACAGATAGATGAAAAGTAGGGTGACGAGCAGCGAGCTGAATGCGAGAGCGAGCATTTTGGAGCAACTCGGTGTACTGGCGCTGACAGCCAGCGACTGAGCAGAAGTCTGTCTCAGCGCCGTTGGGGGAAGAGATGAGCGCGCAGGAAGAAAAGAATGAATTGAAGTGAACAGGAAATTAATGCATCGAACTGTATCACCTAAGCACCTTGATTTTGATCCGGTGGCTAAGCGGCTGGGAGTTGCTTTTTTCGGCATCTACCGAATCAGTTCCCCCCTCCCAATCTCCTGAGCTCGAGCAAATGATCAGTCTTAATTCCCCCTGCATCGAACGATACTTCATAGAGCATTTAATACTTCCATTCAGCATGTTACAGATTAAATTATCGTTGCAGTTCGCCCCTCAGATACCGAACCTTAAGGTAGAAGTCCTCGCGACGCCGCCGGAAATCCAACGGAGTTTGCTACTTAGCACAGCTTCGCTATGGGTATCCCTGTTTAACCTAGTTGAAACAACCGTATACCGGTCGCCGCAAAACGGAGCATCCAATGGAAGGACGTTCTGGAATCTCTGTCAAATGATTCCCAAAAACTCTGCTGCATAACAGATATCGACTCCAAAAACTTGGTCGACATCTCCTACACACCAAAGTTTTCGGAACCATCCCCCACTTAGTCTCAAATCGACAAAAGATCTTGTGATAGAAGGCGTACGGTGATGAGTAGTCGCCGTAGAATGTCAGTAAATGCGCTGCAGGAATCAAGCAGGAATAGCGTACTGCGTAAACACATACGCCTGACATTGATGAATAACAACGAGACGTCACTTCCCAGCTGATAGAACATCGTAGAGAAGATTTTCAGGCAAAGTCAACGCTTCAAAATGGGCAGTTCTTCAGAAGACTGTGGCAAATTGAGGAGCAACACCGTGAAATACTACTAGTAACTGGGAGTACCATGACGCCAAGAGACAGAATTTTACAAACATCATTAACAGCCTGCAAGCTCAGGGTACTCTGGATCACAGGTTGCTCTCAGGAACGGCTGACGTCGAAACTCCACTGCGGAGAAAACTGCGCCACAGACTATAAGTGCTGCGCGTCATAGATACTAACGACAGGTATATAAATGCTTTCCACAACAACTCATCTAACTAATTGAACAATGTCCAACCTCTTGAATAAAGTCAAATCCAAAGTTTCATCCCACCATAATGAAGGTGGCGAGGAACAAAGCTTCTCCATTCAACCTCATCCTGCTGTATGTCCATCGGTCTTCGATCATTCTATACCCCGTATACTGACATGCTATGAATGCGTTACTTAGAAAACCAACAACCCAGCCGATCTCCAAAACCCTGCACCGGGAACTGGCATGGGACTGAACAACAACGAGCAAATGGGCCCTTTTCATGCTCGAGACCCCCACGTCCCGACTGACCCGCAGGTTCTGGAGAACTTAGGCAGGCAGGAGGTTAAGGTAAATTGAGCTTCGTTATGATCTTCTCCTCTTTAATCCAAGTTTGTAGGGTCGCGACGAGTTGAGAGCTCAACAGGAAGAGCTCAACAGGAAGTAAGGGAGTCTTATCCCCAAACTTTCATTGATTGACAGCTCATCTACATACACATATGATATCATTTCGTCCATTGTAACGTTCTATTACGCTACCGTCCTTTCATGACTTGTAATAATGGCCAGTGTACTAACAGCCTGTATCCGCCAGCATTACCCATAGTGTAATCTCTCTCTGTACTCACCACAGAAAGTGCAGCATAATACATTCTACGTCATTCATATTCTTTTATGTTCGCTCAGAGTGCGAAACAAACAGGACTTGGCACAGAAAGGTGGGCTGAACTAAATTAAACGAGATTCTCGCTCCTTTGACTGTCCGCAAGCTAGTGCCACTTAAATATGTCGAGATCAGTGTATAGAGCAAACACGCTCCGTCGCGTCCATTCATAGATGATTTTATTTCGTATCACTGAAGTCCTATGCCCTGTATTTCGTTAACAATCTGCTTTTAAAAGTGTCCTCCGCACGTCGTTCTCCGATCTCTTTCATTCTTTATCGCTAGGTGGATAAACACTAATCTCGCCGTCCCAAGGTTCAGGATCCGGGACTCTGAACCATTGAGTATTATTTGCTGTCTGATACGCGATTCCCGCGGTAGAACTGCCGCTCGCTCGACTAGAAGTGTTGGCACTCGTTCTAGTGGCTTTACTGGCATACGGCGCCGGTTGTGAATGTACACGTGAGGTAGAAGCAACTGTCTTCGGAGAAGCACAAGAGTACTGATTCATAGGTTGAGAATGTGGCAAGGACGACGTAGAGGCGGTGGGGCCAAGCGAGGAACTCGGGCGTTGGCTAGTCGGTCTAGGTTTTGACCAGCTAGTACTAGGCTTGCCCATTGTGGCCGTATTTAAATGGCGTAGAAAAGCTTGCTTGTCCAATCCTGGGGAATGCGATATCTCCCAAGCCCAGGGTTTTTATACCTCTCATTCTTATTGTGGCCAACAAAGGCAGATACTTGGACCAGCTCGGTGGGACCATATTTGACAATCTGCCAGAACATATTGTCAACAAAGGCGGAGTTGCGGCCCTTTATTCCATGTGACTATAGCAATGATGTTGAATGCCGAGGCCACAATTGTAGTTCACGACAAGGAGATCTCTCCTACGGTCAAGTCAGTTTGGGCAATTGAATGGGAGACAGACGGCTGGAAGAAATATGGATGAGAGACAGAGCAAATATGGATATACATACATTAGAAAAACTGATTCGGAGAAGCCACAGGACTTGGTAGAGTTTTTGCCTGCTGTGATTTTCTGCACTGAAGAAGTCGATGTCTGGTCATAGAATTTCAATGAATAATAAGAAATAAAGCCCAGGCGAGGCTTGTACTCTCTCTGGTGGAAACTGGGAACTCTTCAGTAGAAGGGGAGGCATTAGTTTGTACTTCGTTCAATGGTTTTAAAAGAATGTCAACACCACAAATTCGAACCCGAAGCGTCCACACATCAAATGAGGTGACTCGAGATTGAAGGGAAAAAGCTATTACTAGAGAAGCAGAAAAGGCGCCCAGTCGAAAGACGGGCGTTAATTGTGCCTCACTTTCAAACTACCACTAGCAGCCATCTATCGACTGAGAGTTTCCAGATGTCCGACGATATACATGTCGCATCAATACATGCTCTCTATTTACGACTAAAAACATACCCTCAACCTTCACAATATACCATTCTCGCCGCACTTTACCTTACAAATAATGCGACTTCTGAGTGTAAAATAATCTCTCTAGGGACAGGAACCAAGGTACGCACCTGCCCAATCGCAAGTTCCTGGTCGAGAAAGAGAGATTTTGATTCCGCCAACTTGAAGTGCCTTCCAGAGAATAGATTAACAGCGCATGGGGAGGCAATCCATGATAGTCATGCGGAGATTCTTGCGCGGCGAGGAGGAATCAGATGGCTTTTGGAAGAGATTTTGAGAGAGCGCGACTCTAAGAGCAAATGGATTGAACGGCAGGAAGATTCGTATCGTCTCCGAAACGGTGTTGAGCTTCGAATGTACATTTCCACGGTGCCTTGTGGTGATGCCTCGACGCGCTTCCTCGCTGCCTCTCAAGATCCCGACATGGCTACTTTGAAAGATTCTGCTGTCGTCATACCTCCTGAAGGTGCTACTGCTCGTGGTCGGAACAATTATCATTTGTACAATGTTCTCCGTACAAAGCCCGGCCGAGCCGACTCTCCGCCAACTCTATCCCTGTCGTGCAGCGACAAAATCGCCAGCTGGGCATGGCTTGGATTTCAAGGCTTTTTATGTGCTAGATTTTTCCTTCAAGGGATCTATATAACGAAAATAATAATCGGTGAAGTCCTTTCAACCGACGACGTCAATCTAATTAATAGTGTTGCTGAGGATTGTAAAAGGGCGCTGGGCGGTAGGCTGGAAGGGCTCTTACCTGACATCCACAGAGGTCCGCCGTTTCTCCATTGACAAAGTCGGAAGCCTTATTCTAGCGCATAGGTGCTTACGCCCTCCATATACCTACAATCGTCTTCACGTCCATTCCATTTGTTCATTCCCGTACTGTGCTCGGTTTCGGAACGGCAAATACTTCGAGCCATGAATGTTGGTGTTTTCATATCTTCGTCTTTGTTGGTGAAATTCATTAGCTGCACCAACAGCTCTTTGCTGGTGGGCAGATCCTTTATCGCCCCCAACGCTGCTACAAAGTGAGGTAGAAACCGGGACCGTCCAAGTAATCATTAATGGCTTCAAACGCGGTGCATCACCAAAGCATAGACAAAGACTGCAGGATGATAAATTTCTGTGAGTGTTTGTGACACTTTTTCTCGTTCTGTCTCTGAATGGCATCTCGCCAATATCTGCGATCGTTCCATTGTCGCCTTGAACTTGGTGTGGATCGTTGATCGTTGACATTGAGTTATAGACCGTACTTGTGCAAACTCTCCATGTTCAGGCTATACGCCAGAGTTTGCAAAGAGATCTATAATGAGGAGATATCTAGGTACGTAGTGAGACATCATTTTCCTTTTTATGCCATTTTCGTTTTTCTTCTGTTTCAGCTCATTACCGTACTCCCATTCCCATTTGTAGTACGCAGTCTTACTACGACATCAAAACTGGTCCTGGACCTATTCACTACTACTACGAAGCAAAAGCTCTACTAAAGGGACCTTCAGGGCCATTTAGTGACTGGTGGGGAAGACAGTCGGAATTGCCTCCTGGGTTGACGGAGGAGGATCAGGATGCTGAAGAATTGTCCTTCCGGTCTTTGGCACCGCAGCTTGGGTGCTGGGAGAGGTTCAACATTGAAGGAAAGGTTATATACTGACAGCATGATCTGTAATTATTTTTCGGACTAGAGTAATTTTCTCTGTGTGGCAATCACAGGAAGTTGGCACTGAGGCACAACAAAAAAAAAAAAAACACAAAAGATATCGAAATGACCACCGCAGGGGTCGAACCTGCAATCTCCTGATTGATCGATTACGTAATCGTAGTCAGACGCGATGCCATTTCGCCAGGCGGCCATTGTTTTGAGCGGTAGAGGCATAAATATTACAACATTTATTAAGCGTTTGAAGATGTGTTTGAAAAAGTTCAAGATATAGTGAAAAGGCTTGAACGCAATAACTAACCATGTACATCCAGTGAAGTATACAGTAAAGTACAAGGAGAAAAGAACAATCCATCGTAGCAAAGGAAAATCATCACCCGCTATCATAAAACGACCAAAGATCGGCGGCTCGTTCAAAAAAAAATATGGGCCCTCGAATCGTAAGCTCATGAATTCCGAAACTACTGAGCTTTTGCGCGCCGTTTATCGCCTTCAATCTTTTTGATGCGCGCGATCTCCTTCCCTACGTCGTTAACGAGGCGCTTGTGCATCTCAGGTCGATATCCGAGGGCAAAGAGGACTTCAAGATGGACGAAGAAGGGCGCTAGAAAAATAGCTGTATCCATGATGATGAGATACATACAACCTTTTGAAGAGAGTGAATAAACCTAACCTCCCACTAGATTGTCCAATAGCGCAGGGGCACGTTTCTCAGCCACCCCATGTCCAATAAACTGCGCGATCCAACAGACCGTTTGCATAGCAATAGATACGGTGAGATGATCTTGTCTCTGAGCAAACGCGGTAGCCGTTAGAAGGGAGAGGGCAAATTGGGGGACGTAAAGTAGCTAGATAGAATGGATCAGACGAATCAGATATCTGTGGAGAGCTGAGACACAGCTACAAACAGCAGCAACGGGTTCCAAAGTGAAGTAATACGCCTGATATAACGAGACAAGAATAGCAGAATAGTTCAAGTCAAAGACGAGGTATTTGTTGAATTCATGGCGGTATTCCGGTAAGAAGGAAGAATGTGGGGCACTTGCAAGAAGAACTTGGGCTGACCTGAGCAGAGCACATGGAATGAAGCGAATGAATAGTGAAGTCGTTACTTACCACATAATTAGCGGTACACAGATGACATGAATGAGAATGTTGTACTTGTTGGAATGATACGCGCCGTAGAAAGTGAGCTGGGACGAAGAAATGGTAAGATTTGGATGAGATGGGATGGAAAAGGATTACCTGGGTATGAACGTCGAAAATGGAACCAGGCATGATGGAGGTAGTGAAGAAAGTCGCGGTTGCGGTTGCGGTTATATGTGATCACCGGCGGGTGGACGAGACTCAGACTACCAAATCTGGAAGCTACGTAATGTATTATGGAATAACCGAGACTTGGCCTGGACACGTTAACTCGATTTCGCCATGGTTCGTTCCACAATTATTGTCCGCGCATCAGATGCCCTCCCTCTCGCGGCCAGCGTAGACGACGAACAGGTTCGCTTCCTACCTTCTCAACCCTTTCCTTCTTACAGACTCAACCGTATCAGACAGAACAGGCTCTGCAAGAGCATAAACAGCAATCCAAGCTCATATTTCGCAGAATCTCCCCAAATTCTGAACCAAGGTGCTCAATAGAAAGTGGACAGTATACGCTGCAGTGTGTGGGCTTATTAAAGCGAAAAAGAATTCGTGCCTGACGCTGCCATTGCAGCTACCTCATAGCAGACAATGTCGTGTTTTTGACAATTGCAGACAAGTCTTACCCTCGAAAACTTGCATTCTCATACCTCGATGAACTTTCCAAAGAATTTGCTACTTCCTATGGACCAAAAGTTGAAACTGTGCGCAAGCCGTATGCTTTCGTAGGTTTTGGTGCGTATATGTTTACCGAGGGTTACAGGCATGTCATTGAAAATATCGCTCTTTCAGATACATTCATGTCCAAAACTGCACGGTTATACCAAGACACAAGAACAGCTAGTGCCGCAAGTGGCTCTGGACTGAATAAGTTAAATGATGAGCTGCAGGACGTTACCAGGATTATGACCAAAAACATGGAAGAGCTGCTGTGGAGAGGAGATTCACTGGACCGTATGTCTTCATTTTTTAAATACTGAATGTTTCTTGAATGGCTTTCAGGCATGTCACACTTATCTACGTCTCTACGTTCTGATACGGAAAAGTTTCGCAAGGCTGCTCGAAATATCAACCTGCAGGCCATGATTCGGCAGTACGCACCTGTCGGTGCGGTTGCCCTCATTCTTATCATCTTTATATACTGGCGGTTCTGGTGAATGAATGAACACTGGATATCATACCATACGACTGGAATATTATTCGTGTATTAAAACTACTACGTTTCTCTGAGATACAGTATATCTTATCTCCGGCTGCCGGAAGCCTCAAGGCCAGAAAACAATGAGTCCACGGCTCCCTGCCCCCCCTTGAACTGCAACTTCCATTCTCAGCAACCTCTGTAGAACGATGTACCGATCGCCCTCGCCTTACGGTTCCCCGTATACAGCCCCTGCAGAGCCGCATTACTCTCCGAATCCTTACAGTGCTGCGACACAATCGCCTGGCGGAGGACCTGCAATCACTCCAGGCTCAATAACATATACAACTTCCACAGGTCCCGACGGCCAAATCATCTATCATCCGTTCAAGTGAGTGGGGCGGAACCAGATTTGCTCGATCTTCGTACTGAACGTGGCCCCCTCAACAGAGCTGTTCCTGCAAGGTAAGCTCAGAAGTATTGTGGCAACCTACACTCTGATGAATCCGATATCGATAGCTATCAGACACCCACCGGTTCAGTACTTTTTCCAATGCTAGCCAATCAGCCCACACTAAACTCCACTCTGCAGGCGTAGTTACAGGAATCCAGTGGGTCCCCGCTGAGGCGACTCATGTGCGTAGACGTACTTTGCTGTTGTCACCTTCTTTCTAACTCATCCATAGATCTTACCAAACGGAGCACAACCCGCAAGTGTTGTCAGTAATTTTGACCTTGGGTCGTGATCGATTATTGTCTAAAGCCCTGGTCTTTTAGGACTTTGCTGAAGCATGGAGCAGAGGAAACCTTAGCAAAGAAGATCAAAGGAATCTGAGAGATTGGTGAGTTGATAGGATGTTGATGACTCGATTTCATTTTTATTGGCATCACCAGGCAACGCAGCGAAGAAAAGCGGAGAAAGAAGGAAGAGAAGGAGTCGATAAAAATCCTCCGAGAAAAGGAACGAGATCGATACAGTCCAATGCGGTACGAAAATGACCCAGATCTTCGTCTCGCCAGAGAACGAGATGCAGCCGTCGTTACCGCTCATCAACGGCGCAAAAGCTTCAGTCAAAGTGTCCCGCCGTCCTCCGTCACATTCCCACCTGGCGGAGTTCCTAGTTATGCTGGGTCTGAACGAGACCGGGCTGCGGGATTCAATGCTCCGGGTCCATACACTGCTCCTAATTCTGGGCCCGGAATGGGGTATCCCAGAGAACGTAAGTATAGCACGGGAGGTTCTTTGGCCGAACAATTCGCCGATTTGGGCCTTGAACATGAGTCGAATCTACCCCCGGGCTCACTTTCTCGTCCCCGCAAGTATAGCACACATGAAGCTGCCGCTGAACGTGCTCGAAGGATGAGCGGAAACTTTGGGACCGAACGTCCGCCTAGCACCGGCGGGTTTCCCAAGCCACCTTTTCCTGGTACGGCGTATTCCAATCCCTCACCAAGGCTCCGATCTGCGGAGCCGCCGTACATGGCGGCCCCGAGACCTTCATCTCCGTATGGTCCTCCCCCAGCATATGGCGGATCCACAACTCCGTACGGGGCACGAGCAGCGTCTCCGTACCAACGCGGTTCCTCCCCATACCATCGTTCGACGTCTCCTTTCGCGGGAGAAGTTTACCCCCCAGGACATATTATGGAAGGGAGACCTGTAGTTGGACCTGGACCCACAGCTCGCTCCAGAGGGAGTACCCCCATTCCCGGCGGGATGCCTGCCGGAGCGTATCCGAGTGTTCAAGGTTCAGTACCAGGAACTTTGGCTGCACCAGATTGCTTCTCGAGGCCGCTCAATGCCGCACATCCGTATACACCTTTTGAGCCAATGAAAATTGACGATATGGATTTTCTCCTAGAAGGGTTGCCGCCAATGCCGGTCGTGCTTCAAACACACGATGTTTATGGTGAGGACTGGAGGCGTTTCATGGATGTAGGTATTTTTATTCAACATCCTATCACCCTCTCTCACTTTCGAAATTTAGGATGTCGTCCTCGCTTGGTCAGGTCGTCTACCAGTTCCGACCTCGCCAATCAACGGAAAGGTACCAAAAAGGGCTACCCTCGCGGCCAAACTTATCGAGCTTTGGAATCACTCTTTCTTCGAGCGCCGAGGTGTTGAACTTGTTCTTTACAAAGGCCGCGAACGACGATCCGGTCCGCAGTACGGGATACTCGACATGCCTTACTACGACGACGATGACGATACTTCCTCGTCCTCTTCCTCCTCGTCGGATTCAGACGACGATCCTCGACTAACTGGATTTTACGGCGGACACGGAACGCAACATCCTCTAGATGCGGCGGATTCACGAGCGAGACGGCACGCTGCGAGAGCAGACAAAAAGAGACGCAAGAGGGAGAAGAAACAGAGGCGTAAAGAGAGGGAGAAGAGATATTCTTTGTTCTTGTTTTGCTTGCCGCAAGGAGGACCTGGCGGAGTAGGTTCCATATATGGAACCCCAGCCTCGGCCGCAGCAGGTGCATATGGTAGGCATTCACCTGCTTTGACTGCTTCTGCACTCAGAGGTGCTTCTGCTGCTGCCGCTGTGGCTGGAACTGCTTACTCCGCACCCGGCACATCTATCTATCCCGGTATGACATCGACAATTCCTACAGCAGCTTATGGCACACATTCACCGGCTCGCAGAGGGCCATCGCCTGGCCCTCCTATTACTTCTAGTTATCCTGGGATGATGCCAACGATCTAATTGTATAATGCGCGATCTTGTTCCATGCAGCCATTTCCTTTTCTCTTTGTAATGTAAAGCTATCATTTTTGCTGGATCATACAGTCGTACAATGGCCCAGAATTTAACTTTTGTTACATCGAGTATATAGCAAAAAATCTATAAAGTACAACTCCAATCAAATATGTGTAATGCATATACACTATCTTTGGATAGAGGAAATAATGTCTACCATCCACGTCCACGTCCCCTCGACGGAGGATTGTACGACCCACCGCCTCGGGGTGCTCCACGATTGTAGCCCCCGTTTCCGTAGCTGGAGTGCCCACCAGAATTGGACGAGCCATATCCACCGTATCCGCCATTACCGCTATTATCGTAAGACCCAGCTCTACCTGCTGCGCCGCCACCATTCCCATAACCTCCATTGTTTCCATAACCTCCACCTCCGCTATTGCCATACCCGCCATAACCCCCACCGCCTCCGTAGCCTCCTTGTGGTCCTCCGTACCCAGCTCCTCCACTTCCGTAGCTTCCCGTAGATCCCCCGTAATTCCTTCCACCGTAGCCTCCGCCTCCTCCGCCACCACCTCTACCCTCACCTCCGTGGCCCCCATATCCGCCGTAAGAGCTGGACGGAGGAGGCGCACCACCGCCGTACCCACCATAGGAATTACCTGATGGCGGGGGTGGGGCTCCTCGACCGCCTCCGTACCCACCTCCACCTCCGTAACCCCCGCCATTGCTTGGGGGAGGTCTGCCTCGACCTCGATCATTTCCGTACCCGCCACCGTAAGAGTCTGGGGGCCCTTGATACGAGCCACGAGAGTTCCTATCATTCCCATAGTGCGAATAACTCGAATTCATGGGCCGCGAGTGAAAGGGATCATTTCTATCACCCCCGCCTCGTCCTCTTCCACCTCCACCTCCTCGTCCGCGTCCGCGACCACCGTTGCGGGAATGTTCCAAATCGCTCGCGGACAACATACGTGAGGGTCGCGTAACTCCAGGAAGGAGGACAGAGCGATGGGGAGTTAGTTGTTTCGGAAAGAAATACAGTACCGATAGCGAAGTGTCGTTTTTAATGTCAGGCAGATTTTGTTCCATTAGAGGGCTAAGATACGTCGAGCCGGGTAGACATTCTGGACTAGGTAGAACGCTCCCGCTGATGCCTTTACTGAGCTTGGGGTCAATTTGAATCGGCTGAAAGAATTGATGAGTGTTCGTTATCTTAAGGAGAAATGCGTTAATACCTCTTTGGGCCTCCGTTTTCCATACAACTGTTCGTAGAACGGATGTATTGGGTGCTCATTCGACGTGAATATCATATTATTTCCCCAGGTGTTCCTCCTCACTTCGTCTTCCGTGAGCTTGGTGTATGGATCCTTCATTGCTTCGAGAAGACGGACTGGATCGATGAACGGAAGTAGAGCAACACCTTGCCAAGCCATTCTCTTCCCATTCATGTCAATCTCGAATGTAGTGGGATAGAAATCAATAATGGGGGAATCTTCCTCAGTCATGAGGAAGTGGAAGGGTTCTGGTATATGTTTGCGACTGAGTAGCGAACATTGAGCTCAATGTGCAAGGTACGGAAACGAGAGGATTTACCTGGCTGCCGGGAAGACGCCCATGAGTTGCTCATAGGGCTGGAACGGCTGTCCTAGATCAAACTTGATATCCATTTTTTCCACCTCCTCAAAATCGGCGGCAAAGGGTGCAAAATGGTAAGGATAGTACCATTGCCACGACGGTGTCTATATTTATTCGTTATATTGAGCCGCATCATAGGAAGAACAAAGTTCTTAACTTACCCCTTGGTAGTAATAGCATAGAACCCAAGCCATACCTTCAACATAGCTCTTTGTTATCCTGCAAACGGTCAAAAATAATTCTACTTGATAAGGTGAGGCACATACTTTTTTTTGAATTCCGTATCCCCAGGCTCCACACCAAATTTCTGCCTATAATACCTCTCTCGATATCCAGGTTCCCAAAGCCTAAAAGGAGGTTCACCCCAAATTAATATGCGCAGCTCCTCCTCACTTAGAGCAGAGATATCGACGCACTTGACAAGATCCTCTTGAATGACAGTTCCATCTGGATTCACCTTGTATGCTAAAGAAGAAGTAGCAGTAGAATGCGGTCCATCTGCAGGAGGCTCATCATCCTCTTCAGCTATGACACTTATCTCTCCATCCACCGGAGTATCTACATCTTCATGTTTGCGTTTCGTCCCAATCTTAGCCGAACTTTGCTCAGTATCAGCAAGATCGGCGTCTATCGCCTGCCCATTTTCCGTAACTGTGATGATGCTCGTCTCGGCCTCGGCCTCAGGCACATCGACTTGCTTTGCGGATAAAGACTGTACATTCTCATCGGCAGTAGTTTGTGCGCCAAACCCAGGGATATCTTCACCGTCCATGTCCACAGTCATCCCAGAGGTAATAGTAGACGTAGTAGCAGTACCGTCAGCAGAAGAAGTCGCAGTAGATTCTGACACAATCACCATCGATTCGGGGTCAGATGAAGATGATGATAAAGATACACTGGCTTTAACTTTACTCTCCGTTTGTGCTGGTTTCACAGGGACAAGTCCGGCAAGTTCAGCCTTGAGCACCTCTGCCGCGCTCATATTGGCCATTCGAATAGCACGTCGATTGGCTACAACATCGTGATTCGAACCTGCTAACGCCTGCGTAGCAGTAGGGATGTTTTGAATAGACTCTGCACTGGGTTTGGCTCCAAGGCCGATGGAATCTGCTTTGGCGGCAAAATCATTGGTAGAAAAATCTGGTCGTGGGGGAAGGGATGGATGAAGTCTATTACTAGTAAGACTAGAAGTAGAAGCAGTCAAACCAAGAGCGGAGGAAGGTCCCCCAGCAAATCCGTTTTTACTGTTTTCTTCCTCCAGCTTACGACGCTTGGCATTGGCCTCTTGACGTTCTTCACCTATAAGTAGAAAGTACATTAGCGTCAATCAAGTTGAGGGTATAAGAATGAGAACAAAAAAGATAGAGATCGTCGAAGAATGCCACAGATAGATATATTTTTAATAAGACACTCACCTTCCCGTCGTTTTCTGAAAATATCATCTTCGCGCCTCGCCAGTCCCTCAAGGATGATCCCTGCTCTCTGCATCTCAAGCCTCCCGTTGCTTGTCAGATACCCACCCATCCTTGACAACTCCTGCTTCCAAATTCTCAATAAAGTATCAATCGCCCCTTCGCGGATTTCCAACGACGGTAAATGAGGTAAAAAGTCATTTCCCACAAAAAAGATCAACAGCACCCAATCATCTATCGCCCGTTCAAAATCAAAAGGGAATGAGACTTGGGCAACGTTCAATTCCACTTCGAGGTATTCTCGAAGGATAGATACGTCGAGGAAAATGAAAGGTTTCTTATCCGAAGGTTTTTTCTGGATCGATGATTTTTCTGCAGTACATTGAGCGGCGAAATGGCCTTCCTGTCCGCAAATTCGACAGGCATTAGACTGGCTTTCGCCAAAAACATCCTCACGAAGGACTCGGAAATGCGGTTCATGTGTTGCCAGTGCTAACATGATGAGATCGGCATCCTGCATGATTGGAAGCAGAATCACTCAGATGCGGTGAAGAAAGGAAAGAATCAACGATACGCACCAAACCATATATAACATGACGTGTATTAGGATCATGTCCGGGGTTTGCTCGTTGACGACGAATCCAGTCCATGATCTTGTGTTCACCTTCGCCAGGTACGCTTGCGTCGGATATGATTACTTGGATCCCTTTCCAACCAGGATCTGTGTTCATTTTTGAAACGACCCAATAGCGAAGAGAAGCAGCTAGTAAGGACATAAACGGTGTACCCGGAGTGATGGCATTAGAATCCCAAGGAGCTTTGCTTGCTTCGGCTTTCTCATCATCTGATAGTGTTTTCCCCATAGCTTTGCCAAAAATCAGAGTACATTATCGTGACTGAAACGAAGGCGACACACCTTCCCAGAGAAGCACGGACTCTTTCCTAGCTTCCTCCTTTTCCTTGGCCTCTTGAGCAGCACGGAAACGTCTCGACCGCTGCTGGTTCATCTTGGCTCTGGGAGCTACACCGTCTGAGAAATAAACAATCGCCGGTCAGACATGGACATATGCAAGGGTAGATAACTGACCAATAGCCATGAATAGTAACTTTCGAGGCCTGACCATATTAACGACTCTTTCCGTATACTTGAAAATTTCTACCATCATCTCTTCTTCAGTTTCTGGCGCAGGCTGCAGTGCATCGTGAGCCGTAGTCCGGAAAACCTGACCAGAGAGAATTTACTCACCTTCCCTTCCGGGTGAGTACACGGATGAACCTGAAGCAAATATGAGCTTTGTCTCGGAAGAAGCTAACAGGACACACAATTCCATTCATGTCGAGGTACAAATTGTCGAATTCTGTACCATTGGGATTAGGGTCCGCCATTTTCGGTGGAATGACTATAATTTCATCATTTTCGTCTGGAATCTTGACGTCTTCTTCTTCGACTACGGGATAAACTACACGACAGCAGAACGACAGTAAGTTGGGACGCGAGCATAAATTTTCAACCGTGTACACACTAATTTTGGGATACTTCTTGCTCAGCCATCGGAATAGTGCGGGGACACCCTAAATTTCATGAAACAATAAGGCGAGGCAAGGATTTGGACAGAAATGAACTTTACCATGATTCCAACCTCGTCGTCGATAGAAAAAATGAACGTTCGCGGAGCCGCTCAGAGTCACAGTCAGAACCTGGCTAGCCGATTCGGCTTGGGTTGGGCGTCTAAACCACTCCAAATAACCCCTATCTACAATTTGTACAAGCGCCGTGCATTTGGTGCAGACATTACATATTACGGCCTTTACTATCTGAGTATGTTTTCTACTGTAGGGACTATGAGCGGTACCCAATGCTTACCATATCAATAGCGCTCAACTGAATCGTTCCGACAATCCTGCCCAAATGTCGATTGCTGACTCTACAGTACATTATACTAACTGCACACTCTCAAACTACATAAAACCCATAATACACATCCATCTACAGTGTAGTCTTTCCCAAAGCCAGAGGAATACTCGAAATACTCGTCGGTGGAATCAGTCCCACTTCCGTGACTACAGCTGTAATACACGACGCGGGCGTTGAGTCGTATAGAGGGTTCAAAATCTCGAGATTTGAGTTGGATTTCAGATTAGATGAAGAGAGAGAGGGGGAGAATTTTGACGGTGCTAAGATAGGCAGACACACCCGTCAGTCATCGCAGAGAGATAATCTAAAGACCTAAGAAACTCACCCAATTCATTCTTCCCAAAACTATCCAGCATAACACCCTCACTAAACTTATACGTCTCACAGCACACCACAACCGGAACACTATGTTCTTTCGCCAGTAATGCTACCATTGCGGTTCCCGCTCTTGAATAAACACTCCCATTCGCGTGTAATGAATGGGCTCCCAAGAAAACGATATCGGCTTCATTTATCAAAGACGGAAGAGCAGGCAAGAGCGCGTAGGTGCATGGTATAGGCGGCACAACTGAAGTTAGAGTATGAAGCAGAGTTTTGCCCTCAAGAAGGGGACGAGAGTCGATGGATATTACCGACAAGCGTTTGCCAAGGGAATGTGCACGAAGGAGTATTTTTTCAACTAAGGAGGATCTACGGGGGAAATAGTCAGTAGCAAATCAAACAAGCATATCGAAGCAAGTACCTTGCATAAGTCAACACAACGTCTCCATCTTTAATCTTCTTGACCGCCAGATCCTCGATTACTTCATCTGCGATAATGATACGATCTCGAATGTAATTGTCAATTTTTTGGCAAAGGGCGTCTTTCGCCTGGAGCAAAACATCAGATATCCATAGAAAACGCAGAACAAGCGCGTGGATACAGGAAAGATCGAAGGAACGCGTCGTGAAAGAATAGACATACGTCCTGCTCAGGTAAATCAATATCCGAACCGCTAATCTCCAGCTTTAGTTGTCTTATCGCATTTCCCATTGTAACAGACATTGGTCGAGCGTTAACCAGATGAGTGATTTGCGGTGACAGATGGGTCATTAAATGACGCGAGAGAGTGTTGTGTGGGGGTGTAACGTAGTCTTGAATTACCTGACCAGGAATCATCTTGAGATTCATTTCATTTCATGAGTGATAAAGTCGTAAATACGCACGGTCTTAAAGGCAGTCAAAGTAGCAATGCACCTGGCATTGGCCCCGCAAATCTTGAATTCTGAAAACTGTAATCCCAGCTTGACTATCGCAGGATGAATGTCTCCCTTGATCTGATGAGCTTTCGTGCTGGCCGGTATTCCGAAATGCGAGAAGATACGTAGACCGCGAGCTTTTGGACCTTCCGCTGCCCCATCGACACCCGGTCCAATTTCGCGTGAATGTGATGATCCCGCGTCTTTGGAAGGTGTACCGGAAGAGGACGCTTTATCGAAAGCAGATTTTTTATTGGGGGTTGCTGGGCCTTTCGCTGATTTCGATGACGATGTTGGGCCAGACTGCCCAGATTGTTGTTTCTGAGCGGCTGCCTTGGCGGCTCTTTGCTGCTCCTGCTTCTGCCTTCCTGCGGCTCTTTTCTGCGCATTTGTCAGTGCTTGACCGTCAGTCGGTATTGCTGTGGTAACTGGTCTTGGTACTGGTTCTGGCATCTTAAGGTCAGATCAGGTAAGGATAAGGAATGTTAATGAGTTTTGATTCCGAGTCATAATAGTCACCGGCCCGGGCCCACTTACGTATGTTCAAGAGCTGAAACGAACTGTACTGTACAAATGAGTATATTAGTACATGCATAAGTCTATGTTGCTAATGTGTAGTATGTCGGCCATCCTTTCAAAGAAAGAGACAAACAGATCAGAAAAGAAAATATACACCCTACATAATCATAAAGCATAAAGCATAAAGCGAGGGTCATAATCACATAAAATCCGGTCAGAGCGTACAAGTCGTGACCGCCAAATTCGAAAAAAAAAAATAATGCAAGGGTAGTGTTAAAAAAAGGGGGTTACGAGTATGGTGTAAAGTATAGTGCTGCGATAGAAAAAGGGTGCTATATGGTGTCCTGGTAGTACAATGAATAATTGGGGTACTGGAATATGCTAAGTGGTATGAATAGACGTGCAAGAGAATGGCGAAATAACTTATGTGAGCTGGTGTAGCAAGATCATAGCATTGATGGAATGGTTTGAAACTAGATGCGATAGCGTAGCAGTCAAAGAGTATGCAGGAGACAAAAGCAAGTTGGGTCAAAGATGAGAGCCCCCCAGTCCTAGGCCATTCCAGTCATTGCCAGGAAAGATGCAGTCTTCGGTACCGCCAAATTGGCAAAAGGTTTTGACGTCGAAGAAGAAGAGGCTGTCGAAGTAGGCGTGATCGGCAGAGGAGCCTGCGTTGGATGCAATTGCAGCACTTCTACCTCTCCTTTGACTTCAACTTTCCGTTTCTTCATAGCCGGTCCCTCACGGTCGTCATCAGAGTCCACAACGACGATGGGAGAATCTACGTCACCTTCGGGACCTTGCTTAATAGCGACGGGAACCATCGGGTTGTCCACATCCATCTGAACAGGGACGGAGGTGGATGTGTTGGATAATGAAGAAACCTCTGCTTGAGGAGCGGGAGCTGGTGAAGCACTCGCGGTAGGCATCACTCCAGGCTTCCTACGCGGACCTCTCCCCTTCCCTTCCTTTTTCCTCGCGCTTTTCCTCCTCTCTTTCAAAACCTTGACCAAATGCCCCGTTAAAACTTCAATCGCTCTCCTCGCACCCATTCCTTCCAGTTCAGCTAGATACTCTTTTGTCAGACCGCTGAATACATCGGGGTCAAGAATGAGTGTCCGTTCATGTAATATCATGTATCCCTCTTTTTCTGAAAAGTTAGGAGGATGAGAGGGAGAGTAGCTAGAATGTGTTGGAGGGACAGGGGCAAGAGTTATGGGAATGGCGATAGAGGCAGAAGGGGTAACTGCAGTCGTTGATGGGGCAGGAGCAGGGGGTGAGGCGACGGAGTTTGAAGAAGCGGAAACAGGTGTCAATGTTGTAGTAGTGATAACGGAAGAATTAGATTTTTCGATCGACGCTGTCGAAATGTTTGTGGGCAGGGAAGATGTCGAAGCTAGAGGTGCTGGTGCAGTGGGAAGGTTGGAGGTAGATGTCACTGATGCAGATGCAGGTGCCGTAGGAATGTTAAATGTAGCGCCAGTTATCGTAGGCCTAATATGCGAGTTCCAGGATTGTGAATTTATATTCCATGACTGGGTCAATACAGCATATGGATTGTGGGCAGCCATCGGAGAAGAAGAGTAACCCGACGTTACGGTACTAGAGGCTACGGTTTGTGAAGGATAAGATGGCGTCCCTGGGGATTTAGATGCTAGAGCGGGCGTTGGGGCCGAAACAGAAGTTGATGTCGATGTGTGAACACTAGCAGATGTAGACGCGGCAGGGACTGGGGTTGGCTTTGTTTTCATCGGAAGAGGCGTCGAAGTCAGCGGAGGGGGAAGTCTCCCGTCTCCCCCTTTCACACTCCTCTTCAGCGGCGGTTCGAGCACTTTGTCCTTCCTTGAAGCAGCCTTATCCCCAGTCCCAATTCCATTACTGGCGGCGGCGGCGGCAGCTGTCTGTTCTTCCAACGCTTCTAGAGCATGTGTGTGGGCTTCATCGAGTGACCAAAAGAAGCCCTTTCCTCTGTCGCCTCCGCACCGTTCCATTTTCTTAAACGCCCGACCTGATGAAAGATTGTGGCGCACAGAACTCTGCGCATCATATGATCAGTAGCCGCGACATCGATTGAATGGAGAAATTCATACCATCCATGCAGTCCCATCAGTATACCGATAATAATCAAATTCTTTCGCTATCCAAGTACAGACTTCCTGTAGAGTCGCCTTGCCGTCATAGGCCTTTATCGCACGATATATAAGTTGGGCATAAGTTAAATTCGGTTTCGGGGGCAAATCTTCTGGTTTGGGAGGCGGGGGGGCTACGGGAATGTCAGTGATATCACTCTTCTTTCGCTTCTTAGTCGATCGGGCGATAAGGTTAGAGTTGCCCAGTCCCGGTTGAGGAGGAGGATCTGTCGGCTGGGGTTTTACCGGTTCCGGTTCCGGCTCTAATTCTTCTTCTTCAAGCTCGTCTACTTCAACTTCAGGTTCGGGATCCAAGTCTGGCAAGGGCCAATGCTTCCCACCCTTGCCTTTGCCTTTACCCTTACCCTTTCCTTTACCCCTCCCTTTACCTTTGCCCTTGCTCGTTATTGGGGGCGGAGAATGGGAAGGCTGAGATGAAGGTGGTGATATCGAAGTTATGTCGAGCGAAGGGGACCTCGACCTTGGCCTATTATTGACAGACGAATTGGAACTTGGCGAAGGTGTGTCCTCGGGTGGGGGCGGAGGGGGCAAAACGAAATGAAAGGTTCTGGAGGCGATCTGGATTTGAGAACTAACAGACGGATATAAGCCACTCGCAGAAAGAAATAATAATCAAGTCGTGTCAACTCACCGTTCGCCTAAAGGAGCTCTTGTGCCACTTCCCTGCCAAACACCATCTACCCAAGCCCCATTCCGGCCAATAACAACAAGCATAAAACGATCTTCTTCCGGGTCATACTCAATCTTTGCATGAAGACGAGAAACCGATTTCAAAGCTCCCAGATCTACGTCTACTTGATTCTGAACCGGAGCAGGAGCACCAGAGTCTTCTGGGTTGGTAGAGCTGGAGTTATTAGGATGACAGCGTCTGCCAATGGTTATGGAAAGGGTCTGAATGTAAAATGTGAAATGGGGAAAGACGAGAGAGTAGTAAGCGGAAATTCTAGAGGGAATTTGCTGTGCATTGACGCTTCTGGGAGAATTAGAGCGTGTGCGGGTGTCCATTAAGTGGAATAGAGCGCTAGTTGGCGTTGAGAACGTCGTCGTCGTCGGTGAAGTAGTTACTCGAGTCACGTTACGGGATCATCAATCCTTAGGCCCGAAATAGCCGGAATACGCGAGTCCGCTTTAAATCCTTCTCTCATGTCAGACTCTTCGACAAACGTTCTTCAGTCAGAAGTAGACCAGCTAGCAGATCAGAATGTTGATAGTAAAGACGAAAAGGTCAGGTATATGGCTTACGGCGCAAGATTAAGAACCGCTCTTAGGGCTTCTTCAAGATACATCGCCTACGTAGGTCATGCCGAAGAAGTATGAAAAAAAGATCGCTTACAACTCAATTTTATCAGACCTCTGACATTGGCGAAGCATTTCGTCCCGTGGTTCCTCCATCACTAGTCACCGCAGCATATGCCATCTCCTGGATATACCTCACTGGCGATGTGGGGTACGAAACTTATAAAGCTCACCGGAAAGGTCCCACTCCATTAGAAGTCCAGACTGGCCTTGACGAAAACACGAGATTGGCAATGATTGCAGTTCAGAGAGCTACATTCCAGAGTATAGCCAGTATGTAAGTATGGTCAGCAAAATTGGCATTTCTTCCTCTGTATTAAAAGTACCCTCCTTCCAAGGGCTCTACCAGCATTCACAATTCACACAGCAGTCAATCAGGCCAAGAAGGCATTCACTAACGTGAAGAATCCTCGCCTAAAATTGTGGGGCCCAACGGTCACAGGATTATCATTGGTGCCAGGACTTCCGTACGTGTTTGATCACCCAGTTGAAAATGTGACGGATAAGGCTTTTGAGTGGATTAGAGAGAGAGTTGCGGAGCATAGAAGAAAGTAGGCAGGTTGCGAGACATTTTTTAGAGGTTTGGGTTTTATGATCTATATCTTTAATGGACCAATCCCCATTTACGCATACATTAGATAAGTAATGGCTAATAGCTTACCCCACTTTCGTCGTGGAATGCATCTCACTTCCGCACAGTCTTACAGCATTTTCCTTTGGGACAGTGCCGTGAGCCTTATATATGGTAATACGGAGCAGTCATTGACGGCCATGGCAATCAGTCAAAAGAATGGAAAATAAAAGCTAGATTCAATGACCCCGTCCTTCACTAGAACGGCACAACCGAGTCCTTCCAGATTTGAATTGACTACACCCCTTCAGCCTTTTTCGCTAGGTATTACCGTAAGAAACTCATCACCCTGAGTACTGTTTGGGTGGTATTGGTGATTGACCACAACTAATCACACTCTGGGATAAGTTATGCATTTGACTCAAAGAATGAAAAAATAACTGTATTTTCTACCACTAGTCTTTGCAGTCTTATCTCACTCACAGAAGCGATAATCGAAATCTGCCTGTTAAATTGAAAATTAATAAAAACATATAGTATAGAGAATTTGCTTGGGTAACATACGGGAAGGGGGAAGTATAGAGAGTAAGTCAAATTTGTAGCTATAATGAACAGTAATGTAATGTGATTGAGAAAATCAAATTGAAAACGAAAATCAAGTTGAAAAACGAAATACAACGGAAATTGGAATTGTGCAGAACGTAAAGTACCGCGTTTTTTTTTTGACCTGTGTCCGGGGCGCCTTATGGTGCCAATGGTCCCGTCAGGCACCGTCTGGCGCCATCCATCACGTCCTAATCATTGTCTTGGTTAGGATCCACCAGGCCAAACCGTTTGATAAGACCCTCCCTGAGCTCCCTCGCCTTCGACTTCAAATTCGGGTCAAAGTATGCCGTCTTGTGACAATATTTTCGCAGCATTCTCGCCAAAGAGGGTTCGCCGTAGGAAAACAACTCGCGCGAAATTTCACCCTTTCTCGCGTCGATCTCGTGGAGGATCGCCAATGCGCTCTCCGCATGCTTACGATAATACTTGTTCTCGCGTTCCGCTAGATAGATATACCTGTTCATAGTGTTAGCCCAGTGCGCTACCTGCTCCTCGATGCGCAGGACGACCTTGCGACGTTTTGTTTCATGTTCCGAATGGAATTGGGCTTTGGCGGCAGCACGGTCGGAAGGAGCGAGTTTATGCTTCTTCTTCTCCTCCTGCTTCGCCATAGGTGCTGCCGGTCCTGTTTTTTCCTCCTTCACTGCTTTTCGTTCTTCCTTTGCCCATGTCTTCTCCTCTTTTACCGGTTTCTTTTCTTCCTTCACGGTTGCACCACTGAGATCCAGGGTCCGACGCGGCAGCGTTTTTTGAGGAGACGGCTCGAGCTTGATAGGAGACCTTTCACCGCTGGTTCTCCGAGGAAGGTAAGGACCGGCATCTTTACGTTGGCGAGGTTTCTTGTGGGTTGTTTGGATAAAATTCCTGGTAAATGAGGTCGAAATTGTCGGAGCGACAGGCGAAGCCAATTGCGACGGTGCGGGAGAAGGAAGAGTAGGTGGAACGGGCGATATCGGCGCTGCGGAACCGGACGAGAATTCGAGGGAGGTAAAGCTGGGACTGGAGGTGGAAGGTGACGCGACTTCAACAGGCCGAAAGGGAGGTGGCGTGCTCTCGGGCGTAGGTAATGAAGTTTCCACGCGATCATCTACATCATTGAAGAGCGAACCCGGCTCAGAACATCTCTCGTCGACCTCTCCGGCAACTACAAACTCGGCCTGGGTCAAGGCCAAGCCAGCAGATGGAATGTCATCGTCATTATCTACTGTTTGATTGCTACCGTCTTGCGCTATATGATTTAACTCTTCGGATCCGTCCGATGCTTCGAACTTTGCGTCAATCTCATCCTGGATACATAGTGGTGGCGGAGTTGCCAATGTGATGCGCGTGGGAGCGAAATGCGAAACTGAAACAGAACGCATTCGCAACCGGGATTGATCAGCGAGGACCTTGTTGATGACTCGATCGCCCATAGTGTGGACCGATGTGACGACGACGGCGAGCTGTTCCGAGGAAAAGGTCTGCTGTTCGTTTTCATGAAGTGGATGAGGAGATAGTGTCCCATCAGTAGGAATAGGGCCTTCTAATTCTTCAATGATACTGCTGTCACGATCGGTAGCGAGAGTGAACGATTCAGTGCGGGGCACATTCCAGAAGTCAATCTCGCTCTGATAAGAAGGGCTCCTACTTGAACTTGAAATATCCTCGATTGCGATCCATGACCTGATGTCAGGTTGAGTATGTGAGTCGACCATAAACGAGGCAGGACGTGCTTCTTCAGGGAGCTTTGGGTAGTCCGTTGATGAGGGGTCATTCAGAGGAGGTTCAAGTGACTCTATAAGACTGCTACCGCGTTTACCGGCCGGGGTGAACGAAGGACTTTCAGGGTAGCCCCAAAACTCAGCTTCAGATTGTCTAGAAGTATCGGAGGATATGTAAATGCTTGGGGCACGAACACTGGTGGCGTAATCGCTGGCCTGAGAAGTTAGGGCGGGTAACAAAGGCGAGTGCGATTGAGAAGCAATGACGTTCAGGTTACAATCTTCGTCCCACTCCAGAGATTGACCAGAGACGTAGCCGTAGGGCTGGATAGCATGAGCAGTTCCGAAGGTGTCATTAGCAAGCGACGACAAAGAGTGAGCCCGGCGACCTACAGAGGCAGGGATGAATGAGCTTTCCGTTAGAGGAGAATGTGATTTGGTGTGTAATTTGTCATTATCAGTTACGCTTGTGGTAATGACTTTTTCGCCAGTTTCCTCAGTGCGTCTTGACGCCCCGAATATCGATGTTTTTCCTGGTTTAGTGTGATGTCTCCTCAGATTTAACGTCTGCAAGTTATTTCGAAGTGCTCCAGCATTAGTGGTTACCGGATGCACTTTGAAATGATTCAGAATATGCAATGGGCCTACTATCTGTTTCTGCTGTTCTTCATGCACCGGATGCAAGAGGTGTTGCAAAGAGTTTGTAGCAGACAGTGCATTGTATATATCTATTGAGCGTGCGCCATCAAGGATAGGTCGCGACATATGGCTCATTGATATATTATCAGCAACTAGAGTGCCCAAAGCAAATTGCATATGTCAAAGAAGAGAGTCTTTGTTCTTTGTCTGAGAAGTGTAGTACACAAGATGCTCAGTGTGTACGCAAAACAACGCCACTACCTTGAAAGAGAAAATAATTACAATCAGCGGAATGAACAGACGACAGGGGATGAGATGTAGTACAAGACAAAGAACTGAAAGAGGATTCTATTGAGGTCGCCGTTGGTGGAAGCTACAGGTTGGATAGACTCGGATGAAGCCCAGCCAAATTTAAGTACAAAAGTCTTTTGGTTGGTAGATTATTTGGATGGTAACCGTTGAAGTTGGGGGAGGGGGGAGGGAGAAAATATTTCTGCCAAGTTTGACTTTTATATGTAGTCAAGGTTTCGTCCCGTGACAGGGCAATTTCAAATCGGGTGCTTCTTATCCAGATGCACAAAGGGATCCACTTTCCTTGAGACCAAGCCATGAGTTTTAATTGGCCTTTTGTTTTGCTTTTGGCCATGATCATACATATCACATACGCTGGCACGGGCGACTGAATTGAGATTAACGTTCGCGATAAGAACAGAAGTTTCCACGATATTCCAGCCCTCTGTGCCTATCATTGATCTGACTCATTCAATTCTTCGTGCTCAATTCGTCAGACTGTAAAGTGGACTTGAATGAAATCTGAAGCTTGGAAGTCTAAGTGCGAGTTGGACCCGTAGCGGCTGTCCTGTGGCATGATCTCTTTGGCGTGAGAAGGCTTGCGATTGATTGCTTTGACCTCTTACGTATACTGCTACACGAAGCAGCATTGTCCTTGATGGACACGGAACTCAAATGCAATCGCCTTACATGCAGAAAGCCTCTGACAGACAAAGCAGTTGTCGTGCGTCCTTTTTTCTGATATCTTGAATTATGTGCTCATTCAAATTCCTAGACGACTTGTATGTCTTTCGCATTGGAAATAGTATAATGATGGATAGTAATAGAGAACTAATCGGAAAGGTTCCCATATATTCTGCGGTACGTGTTCAATACAACTTGTCGCTCAAGCCTTCGCTGAGACGCATCTGACTAGTTGATTGCGCCAACGAGTTGTTCAATGCTTCCCGGCTATGCCCAGGTATCGTGCCATCAAAACTGTTTAGAAGCTCTCGCTCTGATTTGCTACTGAAAAGCTTGTGAATCTTCCTTAACTGAACCGTACGTTAATGGCGCATGCATTCGCGGTCACTCTTTTGAAAAATCTTCCTTCCAACAAGAGATGATGTTGTCGTACGTCGGACATAACAGTTCCTCCTTCTTCATTAACCCCCGACTGAGCAGGTCTGCTCCTTACACCCTTCCAACGACTACAAAACTGTATGTCTTGGCGCATATAGTAACTTTCAGCCACTCACGTAGCTCAGTCTGTTCTTTCAGGTCTGACTCCTTCCACTATCCTCGAAATATGTAGTCGGTACGCAACGCACAACTATGTAAATTCCTTAATGGCATCCCTCACTCAATCATGATAAAGCGCGATTGCTTTCTGGCAATACCAAATACACCAAGAAAAGTATATCTTCTCTCGAATCCTGCCTCAGACTACTTTCTTATAACCTATTTTCAGCTCTTTTCAGCAAGCCGTACTTCGAAATCTCAACGACAAAAACTCCCAACTCCAGAAGCAGCTAGACAATGTAGTTCGAGAAGGTGGGATCGAGCGCCGCCCCAGTTTTTCTTCTCTCATTCATCTCCGTTAGCCAATGGTGAAATCTCCCTGCTCAATAACAAAGTCGCTGGTGTGTTACGCGTTGCAGGCGAATCGTTTATGTAGTGACATTTGGGAAGAGCTCGAACGGGATCTCGAGGTCGAAAAAAGAAAGGTCCGCGATTTGCAGGATGCAACACGAGAACGAGAGAAAGAGTACCAAAAACTCAAGGTATATTAACTAGAGCCCCGATCAGCGCCATCTCGGTCTTCTAATCACGGTATAAAGGCTCAGCATGACAAAATCAAACGCAAAGCCTTGCTTGGACCGACCCTCGCTTCGGCAGATCCCTCAATCAATCCTCCGATAAATCAGCTCCCAGATGATCCACGACCCGGAATGCGTAACTTTGGAGCCAATGTTGGAAATAATGTCGATTTTGGAGCTGTAGTCGGGGGTATGGAAGCAAACGGAGTAGTTCTTCTACCGCCAACCTCTACACCTCGTCTTACGTCTCTTGCAATTTCTCTCCTAGATACAACGGACTCCTGTCGTCAATCGCGGCGCCAACTTCCCAAGTTACCGTGTCGTAGCAGCAGATAATTGGGTTCAACACGCCCCTGCTACCCAGGTTCAGCCTGCAGCCCGTGCGGGCGGGTCTCACCGTCAGCCTCTTGCAATGGCTACATCTGGGTCCGACCGTTCATATGCTGGTGGCTACATCTCGGATCGTTCAGAAAGCGCGCACGAGGTGGAGAACCTTCTCATGGGTGGCGGCCAGCGATCAATGAGGGTGCCGACGACCACTGGAGCTTGGCGTTCTGGACTTCAGCCTTCGGGTACTACTTCACGAATGCGACCGGCGCAGAGAGGTATACGTCAAATTTCTTTCTAGGTTTTCAGATGCATTGACAAATGATATGTGTAGTTTTCGCGCCTTCGAGTACTATGGTCAAACGAACTTCAGGGACATTTAGACCTTCTATTCCTCGGTAGCTTACTTTCATTCAAAGTTTCCTGATTTCCATAGCCAAACTGTAAGGGTAAATGTTGTATTTTAAGCAAGCTCAATAGTACAATTGTACTGATAACAGATAAAGTAAACTTGTTGTACGTAGTTCGATCGATAAAGTAGGTCCAATGATAGCGGTGATAAATAACTTTACGCGGTATAATAGCAGGCTTGAGATGACCCCAAAGTTGTGAGCTCTAATATCCCAGGAAGATCAAGGGCAAGGCTTCCTCGCCCCGTCGAAAGAACAAAGGGCAATGAGATGAGGCAGATTTGAAATGCAAAGCGAATCATAGAAGTAAGGAGAGTATAATGATAAAGGACAAGGAGTCCTTGCTCCATCGAAAGAACGAAGGATAATGAGATAAAGCAGATTTAGAATGCCAAGGGAATCCAAGAAGTAAGGAGAGCATAATGATATGGCAAGAGATGAAAATCAGATGAAAGATTGCATAGCTGTTGATTGCCGATAAAAATACACAGCTTGAGGCGCGGGTACGCCTTTAATTTCATTCCTCGAGTCTTGTTCATGAGATCTTTCAATCAGTCCCGTCGCAAACATCCATTCCTTTCGTCTTCCAGATACTGTCCAATAGCCAAAATATCCTGACCCGCCCGTCTCAGATACCCCGCCAACACCGTACGATCCGCATGGGGCATCAAGTCAGATAATCCGTCCACTTGGCGTTTGAACTCTGGCTCCCATGATGACTCTGGTTGCGGGGAAGAGGTATGCGCAGTCCTCGAAGGTGCTTTCGAAGGGGATGACGATTGAGATCTTGGCCCGCCCCTGACAGTGGGTTTGCTAAAATGACCATGAAGTGATGTGGAAGTTGAATGGTGAATACTGTCGCCCGAAGGAATATCGTACAGCGATGGTCTCCTTCCTAGCGCGCTCGTTTGGCCGCCAGAGCTCGAGGAACTCGAATTGTCCAAAACCATAGGCGAAATAATCATCGTCTGTGATTTCAGCATCCGGTTCGGCGGAGCCCTGGGCCCCCCTGGAACGGAAGGGGACGCAGCTGGCGCCGTTGAAGGAGGTTGGCTATTCTGACCGTTCTTGGGTAATTTCGTCAGACGGGCGGAAGTCGGACCTTGTGCAGCCGAGCCAAGGCCTCTATCCTTCCTTGTTACACTTGCCTTGCGGCCTAATGATGCGAAGAACGCTCCTGTCTTACTTGTCGGTGTCAACGGAGACATCAGAGCTTTGTAGCCCTTGGCGGGTGATTCGCTGCCACTACTATTTCCTGATGAGAAGTTTGATTTGCCAGGATACCTCTGACTAGCTGTAGCTAGGGATGGATAAGGTAATGGTGGCGGCCCCGTCGGGGGGGCAAGCGATGACGCTTCCTTTGTAGTGAAAGAGAGATCTGTGGCGGCAGATGCATCTGGGCGTCGTGGGAAAGTCGCTTCTGTTATAACAGATCCATACGAAGATTGGGAGATTTGGCGAGGCTGGGAAGTAAATGGTATCGTGGACGGGGATGTGGGGTGAAAACTGCTGGATATTGGGGAGGTGGGAGGTGACTGTATTAACGAAATCGCAGCTCCACGACTCGCAGATCCTGAGCCTGAAAAAAACACAAACGAGAATTGTATACATCAGTAATATATGAGGCTTGCAAGATGAACGTACCTCGATCACGCATCTCCTCCATCCAATCAGCCAGGCCACAATCATAGGTCCACAGTTCATTGATCTTCTGTGCATAGAGCATACACCTCTCGCCTGCACTACGTTTTGCTGTCACCTCCGAACAGAACATCGCAGCGGGATTGGAATTAATTTTGCGTTTTCGTTTGGTTGGTTGAAGCGGCCTGAGATATGGGCGGTGGACCTCCTGATAAGGCTGAATGTCCCTTAGAGGAACAGGCGACTGAAAATTCACTAGCTGAGCTTGGGGAATGTTGGGTAAAGGATGACCGGAAGGTTCGTCTTCATAAGAACTTCGTTCCCTTTCATAAGAACCCCTACTTAAGCTCTTGGCCGAAGGACTACGCGGTAAGCTCATCCTTTTCAGGCCATTAGTGATTGAATGTCGGAAGCTTTTGGGTGGAGGTGACGGAGCGGGGGACAGTGAGGGTGACCGTGAATTGGGCTGAGCGGGTCCAGAAGGAGAGTGAGAGCGAGAAATGGCAGGCGATACTGAGGAAGACCGTGAAGGGGTAGCGTGACCGTCAACAGAAAGCGAATTAGAGGTAGAGTGCGAAACAATGGTCCGAGCATGATGCGAGTGTTCCGCCGACATGCGAGGATGCTCCGGTGAAGGTATCGGGGAGGGGGAAGGGGAAGGGGAAGGGGAAGTTTCAGCAGTGCGTACTTCAACCCAGGTGTGGTCTTGTCTTGCATTCACACCAGATTCTCCAGCTTCTGAGCCGAGGAGACCGAGAGGTTGCACCGTGCCAAAGGACGAGGATGAAGATGCCGCTGACGTCGCAAAAGCTGAAGGTGGTTTCAGCGGATGCACTTCAGTAATTGGCGGCCCTTTCTCCACAAGTTCCTCGTGTGTAGGCTGAAGATGAGTATCTACGCGTCGAAGAGATGGAGATACGATCACGTCAGGTTTGTCAGATTCTGGTTCGGCTTTCGAGACGTTTATTGTCACAGATTGAGGAGACGTATCTATGGAGGACGGAGAAAAGGCACCTTCCCTTCGATGAGTTGATCTTGTTGCTTCTACGGGACTGTGGTTCAACGAGGAAGATAGGGAAGTCAAACTGCGAGAAGGAGAAAAATTTTGAGGATTGGGAACTTCTAGGAAAGCGTGTCCTTACCTCGGGTTTTCGCTCACATTCGAAGGTACGTCTGCTTTGGTCATGGGTGGCCTAGATGGTGTCAAGGGTCGGGCTGCAAGAGCTTTGGTGACAGAAGGAGGAAGTTGAAGTGCTTGGCGCATAATGTCGATATCTCCTCTCCGTGAGCTGGTATTCGCCGATTTTGAATTTGATAGCGGCGCGTGAGATGTTTGCTGAGGCATGGGAGAATTTAAGCGGGGTGGTCGTGGGGGAGCCGGAGACTGTGAATCGAGTGTAATCGCGGCACGGGGAGGGGGAGGAAGGGGACCCGCAGTAGCGTGAACACCTATTAGTTGAAAAAAAAAAAAGGGAAAGACTATTAACACGCGTTTTCTCAGGGGATGATTGAGCCAAAAGAAAAAAGAGTGTAGGACGAAGAAAACGAGTTTGAATTTCAATCAAACAAAGTTTGAGTACAATGAAACTTCAATTCCAATACGCACCAGGCTTATAATCGAGGTAACTTGGAGTCGCCTGTTGAGACATTGATGGGCTTGCTTCCAGAGAAGCAGTCTGAACAACATTGAGGTCGACAACAACTGGACCCGCAACAGGCGCATCAATGGGCTTGCTTGTGCCTATGTCGGGAGTGACCACAACTATAGACTGGCCGGTGGACCGTCGTTTCATAGGAGGTAATAGAGATGAAGGTGAAGGTGAAACAGCAGGGGATGACGGGCCGGGGGAACGAGACTGTGGTTGAATGAAGATTGGAGGGTGCAAAGCATGGCCACTTTCGTTCACGGTTTCCAAGTCGAGGACGATAGGCTGACGAGCGGTGCCAATAATTCCAACGTCTCGTGGCGATTTCCTCGGAGAAGAAACTTCGGATTGGGAACGGTGGTGGGATCTCGTTTCATCCCCGCCGGAAGAATC